>JBCNJP010000024.1:150294-198294 GCA_039602395.1 Deinandra increscens subsp. villosa | reverse complement strand
AAGTTGTTGGTGTCTTTACAAGTTTCCAAAAGCTTCAAAAGTTTTTTCAAAGAAAATGCTCACAAGTTTAGGGGAAGCTGAAGATTTCAAGTCAATCTTTGATAAAGAAAATGATGCAGAGAGCAGTTAGAGATCATGAAGATCCAAGATCAACAATCAAGTTCTCCAAAGTTAGGAGGTTTTCAAAATTTTACCTCTAACTTTTGGAGATTCAAGACAGTTACCGAGGATTCAGCAAGAACCTGTTCCTTCATGAGAAGCAAGTCAATGAGAATCCTCAATCTCATTAACTTGTTCATTTCAAGAAGTTCAAGCTGATGCTGATCAAGAGGAAGGCCCAAGTGCCCGTCATGAAACTCACTGAAGATTTCTGTGGAAAGAATCTTCATCAACATCTATGCAAGCCAGTCAAGAAGAATAATTTCAAAGATTAAAGACATTTAATATCACAAGCCTAGGGGAAGATTGTAGAGGCTAGATTATGAGGCTTGTAATATTAAATATGTTGGGCTGGGCTTAGAGGGTTTCATTAGTTTAGTAGATTAGTTTGGTTATTGTATGTAGGCTAGTTTTTTATTGGGCTTGAGTTTACTATTGGGTTTATGACTCAAGAGGCCCAATAGTAAACCCATTGGGGTGCCTATATAAACCCCTCAAGACCTCCTTGTTTTGGGTTGGCTGTTTACGATTTCCAAGAGCTGCCAAGTGATTACGATCGTAATCTTGAGAGGAGTTAGTTTACGATTTACTGTTTTGTACCCGACAAGTTCATCTTGTGTGCAAGATCAGGTTCTTAACGTTTAATCATTGTATTCTTCGTGTTTCTTCTCTTCTCTTATCTTGAATCAATCATAAACGCGGATTCCGCACTCGTTTGTGACTAAAATATCGTGATTAGTTGTTGTTTCCGGACCTACACAAATGATTACAACGAACCGAATGCTTACAAACTCGTCATAGGAAATTCACGGTTACATTGGGTTGAGCTCAAACCAATGTGAAACTCACTATCTCTCTCTAGATGGTGTAGCTCACTCACTCTCAAAGAATCATCATCAAACAAATGAGGGCTAACACTCTTATTTATAGTGAGAGCTCATGCGCCTCACTAACCCGCTAACTAGCAAAACACACATTTAATGAGCAAATTACAAATAAAAAACAAATAACATAAATATTAATTAAATCAAAGTTGATTTAATTAATATAAACCTTAATTCGCTTGAACCGATCTTCCATTGACTTTTATGTTAACCGTTGACCCGAATGATTGACTTTTCCAGAAAATGTATTCGGCCCAAACTTGCAAGCCTCGATCATCACAATCCGCGTCTCTGAATCAAATCATAATGGATTCTTCAGCCGAATGCTTCATAAACAGATTTGATACGTCAGTCACATAGATTTTAGTTCCAAAATAATATATAAATTAAAAAAATATATTAAATTAAAAAATGACAAAGAAAGAGCTATAATGCTACAAAATAGGGGTCTCCACGGTTCGGGTTTTAGCCGAAACCGAAACTAAAACCAAAATTTTGGTTTTTAAATTTTTAAAAACCATGCGGTTTCGGTTTTTTTTGTTTTCTCGGTTTTTACCATCAGTTCGGTTTTCGGTTAATAAACGTTTTTTTCATAGGCTAAAAAAAATGAAAAGTTAAGAATTTGATTAAAACTTTGAATACATGGTTACATTTTTAAGAAACTAATCGATTCCAGCCAAGAATTACGAGGTTCATTATGGTTTGGGTTAATAACCAAAACCTTTACTTGAAAAAACTGGGACTCAACTAGTTAAAATTTTAAATTTAAGGGTCCGGCTATAGACACCCAGGTCTTTTACTAAAAACACCCAAACCGAACGATCGTTTCATGTGAAACGATCTCGGAACGATCGTTTTGGGTGAAACGAGCCAAGGAAATATTAAAACCGTTATATGGCAATGATTAGGTGATGATTAGGGAATGTTTGTCGGGTCGTTTTGTATAAAACGACCGTTTTCAAATTTTGATTATTTTTGGAGCCGAGAAGTCTTAGATGTTTATTTTTATTTTTTTTAAATAATTTTATTTTTAACTTATTTTTGGAATATAAGTTTTTAAATTTGTATTTTATGTTTTTTATTCATATTTCTTAGTGTTCCAAAAATCCACATAAGTTTAAAAAAAAAACATATTTATTGATAACAGGAAGACAACCCAGATTCGTTACAAACGCAAGAGAATAATAGGAAAAACATTATGACTCCAACACTACAGAATACTTGAAATCTCATAACAGCTAATAAGACCAGTCTGAAGCTGAGTCGGAGTCACTGTCTGATGCCCAGCGGTTTCCAGATTCGACATCCACCTCCTTAGACCTACTATGTTCTTCCGCCCAGTACTCTCGAAGGACCTCCATGTCCTCTTTGTTTGCTTCATTCCAGGCATCTTCATCCTCCTCTTCAACTCCGACGAGGGGACGGGGGGGGGGGGGGGGGGTCGAACAACAGTGGGTGGTGGATATGGACGACGATTAACAGGGGGGCAGGAGGTCGAGGCTGCATAACAGGTGGTGGTGGCGGCTGTTCGACCGGTGGCACAAAACCAGGCGCCGGAAGCATTGCCGGAGGTGGAGTCCATGGTTCAAGGACATCTCTAGGAGGTGTGGACGACATAGCAAGGTTGTGAAACTGGTGAAGAACTGAAAGAAAATTTGGATCTTCAGACATGTACAGGGTGGTTCAAGATCAAACAAATGACCCCTATTTATAGGGGAGAAAGTTATAAAATACAACCGTTGGGTATATAGCCGTTATAAAATACAGCCGTTGGGTATATAGCCGTTGTGTGTATATAAAAATTATTTTAAAATTATTTATTAAAAAAACTTAAAATACATATTTTTGTTGTAAATATTGAAGAACGTGTCACTGAGCACAACATGAGATGGTTTGTCTAATTATTCACTCAGAGAAGGGTCCCAATGCCACACATTTTTGAAACCAGGCCAAGAGAAGTTCTGAAGCTTTTTAACTCCCTGCAGCCAATATTTGGAGGATTTTGTGATTTCAAAGGATGCTATAAGAAACATAGAAGACCAACTACTAGAAGTTGCACCTTTGTTATATCACTTGAGGTCTAATTACAATGAGGTAATCGACATGCAACTCGAGAAAAATCTTCGGGCATGTAAGAATCCCATTTATGAATTTATTCTGTGATTTTCATCCATGGGTAATTTGATAGACCCCAAGAGTGAGTCTGCCCTAACACGAATAGGTCAACAAATTGGTTTCTTGGGCTTACAAATCTATGAAAGTGGACGTCTGTATTCAAGAACGTTTTTTAGAGATGTTGTAATCTGTTATGATGGAACTGTGAGAAATGTTTGTAGCAGGCCAAGTTGTACATAGAAAATCATGGAGGGTGATGTCATTTTCATCAATAGGCCACTAACAAACCACAAACATTATTAAAATTATTTAAAAAAAATTAAAAAAATTTTTTACTACAAAACACTTAAAAACCTAGCTAATATAGCATATTTTAGATTAGGAAAAAAAATGATGTATTTTTAAAAAATCTAAAAAATTCACAGAACGTTTTTTAGAACTTATAATGCATAAAAAAGTTATTAAAAATTAAAAAAATGTAGCCGTTGGAGAAATCTATCCGTTGGCAAAATGTAGCCGTTGGAAAAAATATAGCCGTTGGAAGGAGTATACGATATATATATATATATATATATATATATATCAATACTGGTACACATAATGTTTATATATCGTCAATGGCTAATCGTAGAAACAGGGCTTCTTCTTCTCGTTATCAGGAAACTGAAGACGATGATCCATACAATATCTCATACGATGACTTTCTACGTATTTTGGAAGAACCAGTTTCTGGTGATGAAATGAATCCCATTGACGTTGATCTCATTCCAGACAATAGCCGCCGTCAACGTGTTAACCCATACGGCGTATACCCGCAACCTCGTCCTCCGGTGAATCCACATCGTCCTCCGGTGAATCAACATCGTCCTATTGTGAATCCACGCCGTCCTCCGGTGAATCAACACCGTCCTCCTGTGAATCCACCTCGTCCTTCGGTTAACCCACCTCGTCCTCCGGTTAACCCCGCCCCCGAACTCGACTGGGACTTCCCTTGGAATCATTATAATTATCTTTACGTTTATAATGTAATTTCCTGTATTTGTATTCCGGTCGGTGATGTAATTTTCAGAATAATTGTTGCAGATCTTTTATGCCAATATAACATCATTTATGACTTGTTCATTGTGAATTTGACTTTCAAAACAGAGACGTTGGTTCATTTTTGAAAAACCCCTTCCACCCATCCTTATCAAACCCTGTGTTGCTGGGCGAGTTCTCGATATAGTAAGTCGTAATGAAGGTTGTAGTTTGTCACCGTGTTGGAGTTTATGAGTTTGCTCCACAGTTTCAAAAACCCCTTCCACCCATCCTTATCAAACCCTGTGTTGCAGTTTTTAAAGATGTTATTCTCTATATGCCATCTGCACAGGTTACGCGTGGCATTGGGAAAAACATTGCCGCACGCTTTGACGAGGGCAAGGTCTCTGTCGGTGATGATTACGTTAGGCTCGAGGCGGTGGTCTCCAATTGTCTCTTTGAGGCGTTCCAACATCCAGGTGAAGTCTTCCTGACGCTCTTGGCTTATGAAGGCGCTGGCGACTAGAAATGAAATTCCGGTCGATGTCACGCCGACCATTTGGACGTATGGAAACTTGTACACGTTCGTGTTGTACGTGGCGTCTATGCCCAGGAAATGCGGGAACGCCCTCCACAACTTGTAGGAGTGCTTATGGACAAAGAACACGCCATCAACTCTATTCGTCCCCGGGGACGTTCGGTCATAGTAGATGTAAACACCTTTAGCAAGCAGGGAGAAGAATACCTGCATAGGGGTATCACCGATCGTTTCTTCGCCTTTAATCTTAGCTAGGATGTTATAGAGCGTCCGCTTACTCGACAGGTTCTTGGGGTTGTTTTTCTTAATTTCCGTCAAGATGTGACGAGGCCGGATCTTTTGGTTTTTCATCTGTCTCACATTACCAACCTCCTCGTCGTTAAACCTCATCGCCCTTGCATGGCCTTCCAGATTTTCCGACGGCTCGTGGTTATGCTCATGGTTGACCACCTCTAATTTCCAACCGGCTAGAATTTTAATGTACGTACCTTTCAGCAAGAACGGACAGTCACATTTCTTACTGCCCGTCTTTCTCTGCTGAGTACCCTTTGGTACGTATTTGCCACTACGATCACACCATATCGAGATGTTTGTATACTCTCCCGTAAGTGCGTGCGTTGAGCTACGTTTCGTTGATAGAACATAACCCTTTGGACAAGCTCGTTCAAAGGCCCAGTCAAACAGCTCTTTTTTTGATACGAAGATCTAAAATTATTAAATAAGTATCATAATTGGAAGTGGTGATAATATACACATGGATTCCGATAATATGTATAAATCATAAAAATTAAATGACGAAAAACATGAATAGGTGGTACCTGGTCGGTTTCATAATACTCACGGTTGTTTTCGTCGTCGCCGTTGTTGTTGTTGTTGTCGTCGCCGCCGTTGTTGTTGAATTGTCGCCGTCGTCGTTATTGTTGTTGTTGTTACTGTTGTTGTCGTCGTCGTCGTTGTTGTTGTAATTACCAGAATAATTTCCTGCATAATTACCGACATAACTACCGGCGTCTCCTTCGTAAATTCCTCCGTAATTACCTCCATAATTATCACTTCCATCATAACCGCCGGGGTTGTAGCTATCACCTCCGCTGCCTCCGTTAAATAATTCATCGAACCACGACATCTCTTACGAATCTTATAGATTGAGAAAATGATTGTAGTATAAAACAGTGGACGATCGATCGATAATATAAAAATATACGATCGATCGATCGATATATATACGATTTAAATAGAATAAAACATCACATCTAATGAATTCAAAAGAAATCCAGAAACGATCGTTTGTTATAAAACGGCCTAAAATTCAGGTCGTTTCATGCAAAACGATCGAAGGAATAAACATGATTTGATAGGGTTGCAGCTTTTGATGTCGACGTACAATTCCAAGGGGCCGTTTCAGGTGAAACGATCGTTTCAGTGTCGTTTCGGGTGAAACGATCGTATGCTTTGGGTGTTTTTAGTAAAAACCTGGGTGTCTTTATAAGGACTCAAATTTAATTGGATATTTCAAATTTATCATGCTTTTAGCCTTTTAGGAAATGATAAATTTAGAACCCTTTCAAGAATTCACAACCGATTTTTTATTCTTATACCAATAATTTATGTTTTTATTATTAATTTTTCTCTCTTTCACTCACAACCACTATTATATAATACATTTTTTTATCATTTAATCTCTCTTTCACTTATAACCAAACCTCAAATTTTACAAAATTAACAATTTTTATGTCAAATATTACATATTTTCAATAGTTGTTCCGTCTCCTCTACTTACAATCACTTACCACCACACCTTAACACAACAACTTACCACCAAACCTTAAATTTTAAAACCTCCACCCACATAAATTATACGGAACAGCTGTGAATGCTTAAATGGCATTATGAAATACCTTTTCTATTTATAAGTGAGAGTGGATATGTAGAATCCTTTAACGAGCGATGTGGGATGGGTGACTTTGAGAAAATCATGACACCTTTAAGTAGCGATGTGGGATGGGTGATTTTAAGAAAATCATGACCTTTATTAGTTGGCATTGCAACCAAATACACCTCTTCATCCTTTTAGGTTACTATATATTATATATATAAAATCTTAGGTTAGTAACCCGTGTATTATATGATTGAATTCATAATATTAAGGTACATATAAAAAAAAGAAAACACGGATAAAATAATCAAATTCATTATGTTTGATAAATTGTGGATTAGTTTTTTTTTTAAATTAATCAAATTATTGAGTAAATTTATCAAATTCACATTAATTTTGTCAAATTTTTTTTTAAATGGAAATTTAGTATTGATAAAATTGGTAAGTATACTTAATTGATAATCTAATAAATTGATTCTTGAATGTGTATTAACATGTGGCAATGCTTATGTGGACATTTTAGAAATGAGACATGTGACAACCATTTTAGTGTTTTATTAGGATTAAAGATATAAAATCGGTTCGGTTCAGTTTTTTCGATTAATCAAAAACAAAAAGCCGAAACCAAACTGCATATTGCGGTTTCGATTTTTTCAGTTTAGTTTTTTCCAGTTTTATTGTTCCGTTCTGTTTGGTTAACTTTGTTACGTTCGGTTTTTTCGATTAATTCGGTTTTTTTTATCCCCTTAGTATAAATATTATCTAAAATTCCAAATGGCATTTTGGTAAATATTGATGAAATTATGTATATATCTTGTAAATTCCACGACACTTCTTACCTCATAAAACACCCGTTTCTCCCTTCTTTCCATTTCCATCTCTGAAATCAAAACCATGTCCGGATACCCCCAAAATCCCTCCGGCTACGGCGCTCCACCGTCATCCCAACCCTACTCCTCCGCCCCATACGGCGCCCCCGCCCCCAGCCTTACGGCGCACCCGCCCAACCCTACGGCGCACCCTCACAACCCTACGGTGCACCCGCACAGCCCTACGGCGCTCCGGCACAGTCACCATACAGTCCCTACGGTGCACCACAACCGTCAGCCCCTTACGGTGCACCGCCACAAAACAAACCCCCAAAAGACCAAACCAAACCCTCGTCCTCACCGTACGGTGGTCCGCAACCCGGCGGAGGGTACCAGCAGGCACCGGGTTCGTACGGCAGCCCGTTTTCTGCGCTCCTTCCGTCGACGTTCCCTCCCGGGACAGATCCGAACGTGGTGGCGTGCTTTCAGGTGGCGGATCAGGACGGAAGCGGAGTTATCGATGATAAGGAGTTGCAGAGGGCGTTATCGTCGTATAATCAGAGCTTCAGTATCCGGACGGTTCATCTTCTTATGTATCTGTTCACCAATACCAATAGTAGAAGGATCGGTAAGCCTGTTTCTCTCTCTAGATTTGACTTTCTCTCTCACACAGTTACACACACTGATTGCTGTGAATTTGTGATTCCGATCGGCGAATTGGGCGAAATTGGACACGTGTCCGATGCCGCGTATTGGAGTAGCTGGTGATTTGAAATCTGACGTAAGCGTTAACGCGTTGTGTGGGCCCATTGATTTGGCTCCACGTGGATATGTGGGTCCGGGTTACTTCCATGTGTGTAGATGGTGACGTGTAATTATTATCCTTTCAAAAAAAATTTCCCCCCGTGTTTGAAAATTGAAATTTCCTTTTATTGGAGAAAAGCGTAGAATAAACATTTTTGAAATACACGTAACAAATTTCCATATGTATTTTGTTGGTAGATATGTTAAATTATTATAGTTAGATACGGAAAAAAAATGTTTGATTAAATTACTGTTTTAGTGATTTGGGTATTTTCGGTCTAAAAACAAATCTTGGCATTTCATTTCTTTTAACTGTTTTCGGTCTAAAAATATGAAACGTCAAGGGTTAAAACAGTTGAAGAAATGAAACTTTAGGGTTGATATGTTAGAAAATTCAAATTTTTGGGATGAAAGGGTTAAATGACATAAATTACAAGGGCTAAAGTAGTATTTACTCAAAATGTTCTAGCTTAACAAACTAACAACCATCTTTTCTTGCTGATGAATTTATAAATTGTCATCTCACATTGATAGATAAAAAGATAATAATGTCATCTCATATTAGTGAGTGAAAAAGGTCATGACATTTGACAAATAAAATGTTTATAAAACATGCCTTCCATCCCAAATTGTTAAGGGGGCGGTACGGGTGAAAGATGATGCGGGATGGAGATGAGGAATAAGCGGCATGGAACTCTCGATTTGGATGTAGAACAAAGATAATGAGCAAAGCGGAATGGATCAAAGGGAGGGGCGGAAACACAATACTATGGCTTTGGTATCACATGAAATTGACGGGAGGAGCAGGATGCAGAAGATGTATTCAGCCCTTTAACTATAATTCTTAGAAAGTCTTCCCACTCGAATATTTTATAAAAAGCCCTTTCAAATTTAAGGGCCTCTAATAAATAAAGGGTCTAAAATCTTTGCTTTAGTGGGATGCACTATAGAGTAGCTCATTGATACGTGAAAACAAGGTAGATGCGTGAGAGATAACATGTCCTAGACAAAAGATTCATGTACAAACAGGGAAAAAATTAAAAAGTTGGTCAGATTTATACGTCGAAACGTGTAGGATGATAAATGAAATTTAGAACAATTTTGTGAATTCGATGATTCTATAGGCGAAAAGTTGTTTGACATTGACACTAAAATGATATAATTTAATATTCTTGTGATTTTCTCTTTGTACTAACTTATTGTTCTTGATAAAATCAGGACCTAAAGAATTCACTCAAGTTTTCTATAGTTTACAGAACTGGAGGGTGAGATTTAACTTTTAACAAGATTCGTTATCATCATTTCGAGATTCTTTGTTGACTAATTTCCTAACAAGTAAATATTTTGGTATTTCTTGTTTTTGAAGGCAAATTTCGAGAAATTTGACCGCGATCGTAGTGGCCAGATTGATGCCAATGAATTGAGAGATGCTCTTTTGAGCTTGGGTTTTGCAGTTTCACCTGTGGTTTTGGATTTACTGGTGTCCAAGTTTGACAAAACTGGTGTAAAGAACAAGGCTATTGAATATGATAACTTCATCGAGTATGTTTATATTATATTCTTTATTCTTTATATATATTTTTAAAGTTTTCGTCTTTCTTTTACTTTGATATATCTAACAGTATTCTTTTTTTCTGTTTGATGATTTCAGATGTTGCCTGACTGTTAAGGTATGTGACAAACATTGCATACTCAGGAATAAAAACTACAATTCTTTTGGTCAAAGTTTGATTAATAACTACATTTGTTGTAGTTAGAGGTTGCAGAAAGACGGGCCACGGGTTTGAAAAAAAAAATACTACAATTCTTTTGGTCCGAGTTTGATTAATTTTGTTATAGTTAGAGGTTGCAGAAAGATGGGTCAGATTTAAAAAAAAAAAAAAAAACTACAATTCTTTTGGTCGAAGTTTGATTAATAACTACATCTGTTATAGCTAGAGGTTGCAGAAAGGTGGGTTGGATTTAGGTTAAAATGGGAAATATTGGATTGGGTTACCCTATTAACTTCTTTGTGTTCAACCCATTTGGCCTGCTTCCCTATTTGTTATTTTTTTTGTTAGACCAATTGACTTGTAAATGATAACCCAAATAGTTAGTTAGTTAATGGGACGAAATTGACACACCCGTTTAACCCATTTGGCATGTCTCCCTTTTTTTGTAGAATTTTTTTGTTGGAGCTATTGACTTGAAATGA
Source organism: Deinandra increscens subsp. villosa (assembly GCA_039602395.1). Classification (NCBI taxonomy): domain Eukaryota; kingdom Viridiplantae; phylum Streptophyta; class Magnoliopsida; order Asterales; family Asteraceae; genus Deinandra; species Deinandra increscens. The sequence continues at coordinate 187,898 of JBCNJP010000024.1, read as the reverse complement.
TAACCCAACTAAGTTAATGGGTTGAAATTGACACCTATGTTCAACCCATTTGACCCGTTTCTTTTTTTAATTAGATTTTTTTTGTTAGACCTACTAACTTGTAAATGAAACTAAATTGAACCATTCATGAGTTAATGGATCGAAATCAACACTTGTGTTCAACCATTTGACTTGTTTATCTTTTTGTTAAAATTTTGTGATAATACCAATTGACTTACAAATGATAAGGCCAAATCAAACCATTTAAATGGGTCGAAATTGACACTTGAGTTCACAACTGATTTGACCTATTCCTCTTTTTCTTGGAATTTATTTACAATACTGATCGTTATAACCCAAATGAAACTAATGGGTCGAAATTGACACCTTTAGCTATAACGACTACTTTTATTTCCATAATTTCAGGGGCTAACAGAAAAGTTCAAGGAGAAGGATACAACATACTCAGGGAATGCCACCTTTACATATGAATCATTCATGTTGACCGTTTTACCCTTCCTGATCGCTTAGGGTGCTACTTTAGCCTCTCATGAGACACATTTGTTTGTTTTCTTTAATCAGTGTTTTCCTGAATTTCTTTTGTGATGTGTTGGTTTTAATAAAAATCAAGTAAATTACTATTTTAGTCATTGTGGTTTGAGTTTAATCAATGTTTTCCTGAATTTCTTTTGTGATGTGTTGGTTTTAATAAAAATCGAGTATAAATTATTATTTTGGTCAGGTTTGAGTGTTTTTTAACAAATGAGGTTTTCGTGATACACCGGTCATGTCGGCTGGTGTCCACGCAAAGACGTCAGTGTTGTTTCTCATCAGGTTGTATAGCTTCTCCCTTACGTGGTTTGAAATATCTGCTCCAATTGTAATCAACTGGTCGGGATGTTCTTCATTGACTCGCCACTTATCATGAGTTAACTCATCGGACACATCCGCCGTTAGATCGCATTCAACCTGTACCGATCGGATTGAGGCTACTCCGGTTTCTGTTGGGAATTTCATTAGACTGTGGGCTGTGGAAACGACACAGCCGAACCTGTATATGGCTGGTCGGCCGAAAAGGATGTTATATTTCGATGGTCGGTCGACAACCAGGAAGTTTACACGCTCCGTCCGCTCATGGGCATTATCGGACAGTGTGACTGAGAGCGCCACTTCTCCTGTTGGAATTACAACTTCGCCACCGAAGCCCATTAATGTGGTCTTGGAAGGACGAAGCTGCTGTTGGATATTAGGTGCGAGCTTTGTGAAACAATGCTTGTACATGATGTCTGAGGCACTGCCTCCGTCAATGTACACACGATGGATATGGTGACCTCCGACTTCAGCTCTTATGACCATCGGACTGAGGGTCGGCGCAGCGGTGTCTAGAGCTGGAAAGGAAATGACTTGATTTGCCCATGCTTCTCTTCACAACTTTGGTCTCTTTGCTTTCGAACTTTGTGTCATGTGGACTACTGGAAGATCTGCCTTCTTGTCTTTCTTCTGTTTCTGCTCTTTTATTTCTTTCATCAAATGTGCTAGCTGTCCTGTCTTTACAGCTTGAGTAATTTCTTTCTTTAGCTGGTGACAGTCGTCCGTATCATGGCCTCTATCCAGATGGAAGTCACAGTATTTGGACATGTTCCGATTGGTGGTGTTGGGGCCCATATTTCTAGGTTTGCTGAACTGTCGGCTAGCGTCTTCCGTCTGTAAGATCTCTTTGGGGCTTTTTGTTAGGCTTGGATATTCTTTCCTTTCGTTGCCTCTGGTATTTGATGCCGACGGTCGGTCATAGGGTGTGAACCCTGAATGCCGTCTGTCTTCCCTTTGATTGCGGTCGCTGCCTTGTTGCCAAGGGCGACGACTGTCTCTTTGATTCTGATTTCGGCCACCCTGCCTGGGTGGGTTTGCCGAAGATCTGTCTCTAGCTTGTGCTGCTTCTTCCCCACGGATGAAAGCTTCGGTTCGGTCGAAGGCTTCCTGAATTGTGAGGGGTACCCGCGCGCTCATTTCCCTGAGTAGTTGCCTTGTTCTTATGCCGTGTATGAATGCTGAGATTCGCTGCCTTTCATCAGTGTGACCGATGTTTAAGGACTCTGACTTGTACCTTTCCAAGAACGTACGCAATGACTCTTGGTCACCTTGCCTTATGTTGTGCAACTCGATGGGGTCTTTGGTGCATTTTCTCTGTTGGCCGAAATGGTCAGCGAAAAGCTGCCGAAGCTGGACATAGCTATCGATAGATTTATTAGGCAGTGAATTGAACCATACCCTTGCCGGCCCTGTGAGTGTTTGGACAAACATTTTGCACCAGGTGGGTATTGACCACTGTAAAATGCTACAAGCCGACTTAAAGGCATGTAGATGATCGTCCGGGTCGGTGCTGCCGTCATAAGTTTTCACGACGGTTGGCAGTTTCGCCTTCGGTGGGCATGGGGCGTGTTCCACTCTGTCCGTGAATTTGCTCTCTTCATCAGGTATATACGGCTTCGAGTAATCGTCCGCAGCGGTGGTTTCGTCAGCAGTTGTCGGGACCGACGCGCTTTGGTTACCAAGAATCAGCTGTGGCGCAGGGCCTGTGCTTGTGAGTACTTCGGCAGCGGAAGCCGAAGGTGGCAAGGATGACGATAACGGCAAACTCGTCGGGAACGGCATGTAATAAGGCATCTGGTAGCCTTGCGGCCCGTAGGGGCCCATGAATCGTTGGGGAAAGTATTGCTGACCTTGAAACTGCGGGAAATATGGCGGTTGTTGCTGAAAAAGCATTGGCCTTTGCAAACCTTGCGCCTGGGTTGCAACCGGCGGCGGCGTTGGCTGTTGTGTTGCATCGACGGATACTCGAGTGCTGTCTGTCGTTACGGCTCTCAATGTGGCTCCGCCAGAGCTGCCAGCTACCGTTGGAATCGGCGTATGCATGCGGTCATCTGTTGGATCATCGTAATCCAGACGGATGCACACGCCCTTCATGCGCTCCGCGGCCACATGGTCTTGCATGAGTTGCCGGAGATGGAGAAAGTTACGACTAACAACCTCCGGCGTCAGCTGTAGAACGCCGGAGCCGCCTCCGTCTGTGGCGTCTTCGATGACGTGTCGACCGCCGGGAGATAACGGCTGTTCTTCCATCTCCAACACCGGAGCGTCGTCTTTTCTTGCGTTTTCTTCTGATTCATTCATGATTGAGGAATGAAGGACCGTGTGATGGCGCCAATGTAGAATCTGGATATCTTCAACGATCGGATAGGAAACCTAGGATGGATTGAAGAGGATATTAGACTACAAGGGTGGATGAATGATGATGGTGATCGTCTTCTTCGTCGGAATCTGCACAAGTAACAAACCGTTGCTCTTGGAACGCAGGACAGGGTGTCCTGCGACCAAGCTCCGGCGTGAGAATCAGTATGGATTCCGGTGAGAGTAAGTGAGGAAGAAGATAGAAATTAGGGTTCGAGAACTTGTGTTTTACCTGGTGACTGATGAGTATTTATACTCGTCAATCCTTTGTCTTACTCTGTGTAATGCGCCTACCACTGAAAGGTACGATCCTTGCTGACGTGGCCGTCCTTGTGTCCCCTTAGTGGAGGCCGTTAGTGGCCGTAACAACGTTGTAGGAATGTTTCTGACATTGTCGTGTGAGCGTTGGTCTGTTGTGTGAGCTTCGGTGGTTCGAGCATCGACTGGCCGAAGTGAAGCAACATCTGTCAAGTACTTTGGTGGGTCGAGCATCGACTGGCCGAAGATGTGTACTTGTGTATAAGTCAGTGTGTCGGAAGTTGCTTGCTGTATGGTCGACCCTCTTGTGGAGTTTGGAGGTTCGACCCCGTGTTGCCGAAGCTGGCTTCGACTGTAATGCGTGGTCGACCTTGCTTAGGTCGACCCTCGTGTGTTGTATTGTTCGCTGAACATACACACGTCATCATGAATGTTTCACTTGACACATAATCGCATGTTTAAACCTGTATACATATATCTTATAAACCTATGTTTACTCACCTATTACTTTGTACTTGACACTTTATCTTATACATGTTGCCTGACTTTATTTGAGATATTTTGTGAACACGATAGGACCAATAGGACCATTGGACCTAGATAATGACTTTAAATCAAATTCAGTGTTCTTGGTTGTTATGTTTGAATTGGTTGTAAAACAATTTTTTGTTTAAATGAATGAATGACATGTTTAAGTATATCGCAACTCTATTTAGTTGTCGTAAGTATCTAAATAATCATCGCGCCCTGACATATTACATCGTCGGTTGGGATATTATGATACACTACCCGTCCATGGTCCAGGCTGCCCTCAAAATTTTTAACCAAAACACGCCCATGGTTTAGGCCGCCCTCAAAATTTTTAACCAAAACAGGTGTTAAAAAAAATAGTAACTAAAGTAAAACTACCTACATACAGGTCGCTAATTGACTCTCGAACTCATTTTTCCGGCTTCCTTGTCTTATTTATCGTTGGGTTAGGGTTTTGATCAACTTATCGACATGGCGGCATCAATTGATCTTCAAGAAACCCTAAAACCCTTTCATCAAAGAGCATCTGAGGCTGAGGTACGTACGCCATCACAAATTCTCACCCTTTTTTAATCAATACACCGATAAAAGTCGTTAATTCTGTTTCTAGGGTTTAGGGTTTAGATTGCAATTTCATTTTACTTGAGCTTAATTTTCCACAATACATGGTCTGAAATCAGGAGGTTTTAGTAACCAAATTCACATGCTTTTTTATGATCAAAACTCAAAAGTCATTAGTTCTTTGTGATCTTGCTAACTATATTTTTAGCTAGGGGTGTTGAATCAATGGATTGTCAATTAAGAATCAAGTAGAAAGCAATCTAATAACACCTCAATAATTCATTACATAGAGCTTGATAACAGAAAAAAAGAGGCCAAGCTATGCTAAAGAAATGTGATTATGATTACAAAAAAAAAAAAAAAAAAAAACAGGAATGGTAAGAATTCTTAATCCCCATTTCAAGATTTACAAAGTCTTGATCGCTTTGGCTTTTCTGTGACGTGTTGTGTTTATGATTACAAAAAACATAGGAATGGTAAGAACCTTAATAGAAGATATTGTTGTGTTTTTTATTCGAGTTTCTTGATCTTCTCCCATAGCAACGGACAAGCCTTCTCTTGCCGATACTTGCTTGTGATCAAGTAACATGGAGGCTCTCCCTCCATGGCTTCCGTTTCATTTATGACCGCAAATCCACACCTTCCAACCGCCAGGCTAAGCGGTGCGACTCCACTCTAGCAACCCGTTGCCCCACACGTTTAATGTCGGGTTTCGTAGTCTTGAATTTGTTGATCTCATGTTCTAATTTCTTTATAATTTCAGCGACTCCATGGAGATAATGTGATTGAGGGACAGAGGGAGGCAATTCTATTGAGTTGAGTGAATGTGCAGGTTGTTGTGTGATCTTTAAGTGGCGATTAGCTGTTTAGTGTGTGAATTTTAAACTCTTGTTATCTTGAAAATAAAAATATAGGAATACTTGACACATTTTGCTTGTGGACTTATAATTTTGGTGAACTTGACCAGGTGAGCCGGTAACTTTGCTTCACCCAAACCTTGAGGGTAGAAGCTGACCATTATATTTAATCCATTTTTCACCATTATAGTTTGTATGATTTTAGAATTGTATTCTGGTTCAAGAACCTAACAGAGTATTTAATCCCACTTTTCACGACTCCAACCTGTGACTCCGGGTCACATGTCGGCAACCTTCTTGTTGCCCCTTCAGTTAAATAAAAAGGATGATATGTAAAAGAGATGTGGCTTGTGACACTCCAGGCCTCGCCTTTTGGGACCTAAACGCCTAGAAGCGACTCACGTTTTTTAAAACCTAAGGTTTAAAGTAGTTAGGGGTATGCTATCTTGATGGTGTTGTATACGATCAAAACCTGGCCGTACATTTTTTTTTCTTAAAAAAAGGGCCAATACACACATCTCTCACCCACATAGTTAATTTACATTTTCTGACAATCAAGTATGCAATTTTCATTTTTTAGATTGAACAGAGTTCTCTTTTACTTTTAAGGAGTCTAACTCACATTTGTCTGATTTAAAGGAACGGTTGGCAAGACTGGAAGCTGCGGTTGCTACAACAAAAGGTTGGTTTGTAAGCATGCCACTCAAATTACTCTATACTCTTGTTCTGAAGCGTAGTTATAAGATATTATTAAACATTATTTTCTAATAAGTCTGTATGGGATTGAGAACTTGCAGACTCGGGAAATAAGGAATTAGCAAATAAAGTTGCCGAACTGCAGAAATTGTTGAACGATGCACAATCAGAGCAACGTACTGAAAGAGAAAAGGTGAACTATTGAACCCTTCTTTTCTAAAAGATGCAAGGTTTGAATGTTTAATTTGATTGATATCTAGTTTAATAAAAATGTTTGGGAACCTTAATTACTAATTTCAAGACTGCCAACGGGCAAAAAAGTTTATTAAAACATGTGTTTTAAAAAGTGCGAGTGGCTAAGGTGCACATATCACGTAAAAGAAGCACATTTGTGTTGTTAAAAACTTCTTAGGTTGCAAATGGGCGAAAAAGTGAAATTAATTTCGTAGTTACCTAAAGCAAACGTTAAAACGTTTCTCAGGTTTTGAAGGAGATGCAACGGGTTACAGAAGAGAATGCTAAACTTCGTTACCGTATAACTCATCTTGCACGCGCATTAGAGAAAGCCGATAGTGATTCAGCACTCAAATGAAGCCCTTTTCGGGTATTATTATATATTCTTCTGTTTTTCGCCATCAAGTATCATACATGCATGATCTAAAGTAAGAGCCTCATCTTTTTTGACTAGTTTTTGTTGATCCTCTTTAGCTGAAGGAAGTATAATTTGTTTATACCCATTGCTTTCAAATTCTATTTCAGTGTTTGTTTATGGTAAATCTGTATTTCAATAGAGTAGAAATTTAAATGTGAAAATGAATGTAGGAAGATATGGTATAGGTATAACACCTTAAATCCAACTCAACCAAAATGGTTTGACCCGGGATTCATTTTAACTTTTTCAACAATATGCTTTCTGCTGTTAATAAATTATGGTATGATTACTTGTTTTTTCTTGTATTTCTTTTTATGTACTTTAGGGGGTATTCCGGAGGGTATCCAGGAGTAGTCTTTTTATCTGATTGGTAGAGGTAAAGTTTGTCATCATCTCACATTCCTTAGATGTTACCGAGAAACTACTCGTTTTCTCATTTTCAAGTATTATCCAAATTAGGGGTCTCATTCAGGTTGTGTAATTGGTTTTCTGGTTCTTCGTGTTTTTTCATTTAAATTTTCAACCCGAAACCCACTCCTAATATCATAGGTCGGGTTCGGGTTCTTTTGGGTTATATTAATCAGGTTTGTGTAATTCGGGTTGAGTTCTATAAAAGGGTTTTGGTAAAAACGACACCCCTTCCAAACGGGTCCGACTTTGAATAGAACCAAACCGGTTTAGATCCGTTTTTATTTAACTATATCTTATTGCTTGGTTTTAAATTGGTCAAAACAATGCCAGACCCATTGTAGGTTATATAATCCAGTTTTCAACCTCCCATGGCCATAGGGAATCACAAATCATTCATCACAAGCATCTGATCCCTCCAAATCTTGCATGCACACTCCACAAGAAGCAAACTTTATGGATCTTGTCCAATCTTTCTACCAATTTGACCATTTGGCATGAAATTTATGAGTTTTGGTTTAGTCCTAAACGAGTTTGGATCAGTTTCGGGTTGAACTCGTGAACGTGTTCAACTAAATGGTCGTGTTTTGGTTGACTTGGCTGGTTCTTGTGGGTACCTGTTTAGACACGATAAGACCTGTTTATAAAAAAAAATACACTATGCAATTTTTTTACTTTTTTAAAAACAATAATTTTTAGTATTCTAGGGTTCACCATTTAGCTTTTTTGATATATAAAACATATAACTGTCACCCTTAAACCACCAAAACCAAGTGTTAAACGACTCTCATGTTTGATACTTGTGTTAATCGCGTCGTATCTAACCTGTTTAATACGATAAGACATGATTTGCCAGCCCTATGAGTTAGCATCTTGAACCTGTATAATTCTGTACTTATTGTTTTAAAGTCTTTCATATCAAAATTTCAAACATAAAGAGAAATAAGCACCTTTTTTTTTTTTTTTTTTATAGTTTTAACTAGTTGTTTCATATACATAGTCTATTTGTATGTGTAAATTTAGAATATAAATGTTAAAAAAGTAAAATTCAAAAATTTGAGATTTAAGAGGCTGTCTTCATGTCAACGTGTGGCTAACATTATTTAGGAGCTCTTATCATAACGTTCACATCTTACTTTATAAGATTTAAATCTTAAACCTTTTAGTTATGGGGCATATTATTTAACCATCATTATTTCGAGATACATATATTAACCAAGTATTTACTTTTCATTTTGTTTTCCATTATCTTTAATAAAACTTTAAACTTAGTTGAGTCATCTTCACTTTAACAAAATTCAAATTTTCTTGGTTCATGTAATCTAGTCAGATATAATCTTTCCCTTTAATTTTGTAAGATTTTTTTTTTTTTAATTTACTGTCATTAATGTAAGAACAATTTAAAATTGAACCAAATAAAATAAAAATATATAAAAAAACTATACCGGTCTATTAATAAGAAAGAAAAATTGTTTCCTTCCGTACGAATAACCTTCAAATGGCGATGCATATAACCTTTCATGCTTTCTATCGTTCTTCTATAGCTAAATGTTGTGATGAAGGTAAGCAAGAAAGAGCGAATATGACCCTCGTTTTCAATCGATACCAAGACAGGCTTGCAACGCTTCCGAAGGAGAAAGGTTGGATAACCGAAAACCTATACATGTACCAAGGCTTTTGGCATCAATCGAGCCGTAGAATCTCGGTTGAAACCGTGATGGCCTTACAAGACACCTTCGAAGCTCATCCGACCGATATCTACTTGGCCACACTGCCTAAATCCGGCACAACATGGCTGAAGGCGCTCATGTTTGCTTTGGTAAACAGAAACCGTTATAAACATAACCATCTTTCAACTCATCCGCTACTCGTCTCTAACCCCCATGACTGTTTACCCTTCATCGAAACCGAAATTTATAGAAATACACCTACTTATATAGATCCACATTCGCCACGTCTATTTGCTACCCACATACCTTACACTTCATTGCCTCGATCCATTATAAACTCCGGTTGTCGTGTAGTCTACTTGTGTAGAAACCCTAAAGATGTTTTGGTCTCCATGTTTCATTTTGCAAATAAGTTAAGAGAGAAATCGTGTGATGTAATGACATTCGAAGAAACATTCGAGTTGTTTAGTAGAGGTGTCATGCCAACCGGACCTTACTGGGACCATGTAAAAGGGTACCATAAGGTCAGTGTAGACCACCCAGATAATGTTTTATTCTTAACGTACGAGGACATGAAAAAGGACACTACAAACAATGTGAAGCGACTCGCGGAGTTCTTGGGCTACCCTTTCACTAAGAAGGAAGAGGCCGAAGGTGCGGTCCAAGGAATTGTTGAACTCTGTAGTTTTCAAAGTTTGAGTGAGGTTAATAAGCACGGGAATTTACGCGAGAATATACCTAACCATGCGTTCTTTAGGGAAGGTAAAGTTGGAGACTGGACGAACCATCTAACTGATGAAATGAGTCGTGTTTTAGATGAAATCACTAAAGAAAAGTTCTATGGTTTGGATATCTCTTGGGACTTGTCTTGTTAAGTTGCTAAACATCACGAGCTAGGAATGCAAATAAAGTTAATCGAACCGGTCGATACGCTGGTTATGAAGATGTATTATTGGGCTAAGAATTTAAATTACTTGTGTATTAGTGTTTATTGGTTCACTATAAAGGTAAATGGGCTTGGCCCATCTAGTTTGGTTTATATGTATTTTTATTTTAGGGCATACGATATACCTCAGCCAAACTCCCGTTAACCACGTTATACGGCGTTGAACACCGCCCCCTAGGTGTTATAGGGGGGCGCTATAGTTTCACGTTATAAGTTCAACGAGCGTTAAAAGATGGTATGGTGGGTCAAGATCCAATCATAAATTCCACTTATTTTTTATTTTTATTTTTATCAGTTTAATTAATTAAAAAAAACACACTTTAGCATCACACTTTAACATCATGTATATCCCACTTAGTGTTAAACTGTCGTGTTATCCAGTCACCGTCCACGTGTCACTTTAACATCACCAACTTAACACGAGTATACCACATGCCCTTATATGCAAGAAGTGTACAAATCGGTTTTTTTTTCTTCTTAAACCGGTAATGAAAAATTAAACTGATTCAACCCGGTTCGGATCGAATAGCGTCGAGTTCAAAATATAAACCTGTATTCACACTGGTTTTTTAAATTACTTATATTTATTCTGCAAAAAAACAAACTAAATAAAATAAAGTTACTTTTTTATTTAATATGTTAAAAGTTACAAAAACATAAACAGTAATACATTCAAAAGTGGAGTAGGCGTTCATGACAAACGACTTTCTATTTGGTAAGTGGGGTCGATATTTCTTCTTGATCATTATCGTCGAATATCTCAAATTCTACAAGATTTTCATCTTTGCTTAAAGTATTATGTTGTATTTCTTCCGTTTTTTGATCATGTGAACTTTCAAACAAATGCGCATTTTTATTGATATTGAAGTATACAACCCACAGAGTGAGAGTCCTTTGATGTCTTGGCTTGATGGAAAGAAAGAGAATCTCAAATTTTCATTCTAGCTGCCATGGCCCATGATTTACTAAACGTCCAAGCTTCTATGGTAGCTTCGGAATCCACTTTTTTCACTTAGAGTGTTTTATCACTTCGAAAGATGAGGCTCACTGCACCGGCATAGGAAATATGCATTTGCTTGAAAGACCACTTGGACGCCATGGAACGAGCAGTCTTGAAGGCGAACTCGAAATAGAGGCAACAAAACGCGATGTTGAAGTCCGTAAAGGAGAAGCACAACCAGTTTCCAATGAGAACGAGAATACGATGAGCGGATCTGAAATCCGACTCCCCGACCCAATGGCCGATACTTAAAACCCAATGCAGAGATGTGATTGTTGGACACGACTCACACGATGACACGACTATAATTATGTATTTGTTTTATTCTAAGTTTTCCTTGTTTTTAGTTTTTTCCTAAAAAATGTAATTCTTTAGTTGTTTTTTTATAATTTTTCATGAAATGATAAATATGCAAAATAATAATAATAATAATACACTTTAATGAAATAAAAAAATACACTTTATTGAATTTGTTTCATACCAGTAAAACGACCCGCGCGTTGCTGCGAGTGCGTTTATTTATCGAACTTGATATTTTTCTTTCATTTAAAGTAGTGATAGCTCTTTATTCTTATAAATATGTTGTTTGTTCAGTAGAAAATGCATCTGCAATCAAAGACCTTGATGACTTGTGTAAAACAAACTGAAATATCAGATAGTTGAAGATTTAAGGTTGTTTGTAAGTTATGCAGTTGTGTTAAAGAAATTGAATAGGCAATATTAGCTGCATATATTAAAGATCTACAACTATTAATAGTTTCATGTCGTTTTTAAAAAACGAATGCAGTAATTACTGCCAGTAATGGCTACCTGGATCTTGTCAGTCGAAATTCGTGTCTTTCAAAGCCGAGTTCGATGTAATCTAGCAATTAAAATGAGAATTTGTTAGAGGTGTGCAAGTGTTGGTATGTAATTGTAACATATTACAATTGATGCCAGCCTTTTCATATTTAGAAAAGAGTCATGTGTAATAGTAATAGTTGGCGATTATGATAAATTTGGATCATGTTGGCATTAAGTTTAGTTTTAATGTGCCCTTTAAAATTTCATGACCTCTTGTTTGTTGTTGAGGATTTCTTCTAGCTCAGCAAAAACTCTCGGGTCAAAGTAGTGGTAAGGGAAACTATCAGTTTCGCCGAACTGAGTTATGGTTGCTTTCATACTTCTTAATCAACTTATTTATGAAGATTAATAATGCTCCTCCTACTGAATTATGAAAAATTATAGGAAAAAACACCTTGTTTTCATCCAATCCAAGCCATCTGAATTACGTGACTCATTGTACGGATTCTCAGAAGCTCTCTTTAACCCGGTGGAGCCAGCGGTTGTTTCCGGTGAATTGTTACCCGAGCTTTGGAAGTTTGGTTTCATCGTCGGAGCATGCATGGAGATTAAGAAGAGTCTAGAGAGAGATAAATTAAGGAGAGAGAACCTGAATGGGTGTACACAAGTCTGTTTAACGAATGCGATGTAAGTGCTGTCCAAGAAGGCCAATAGAGGAAAGAAGTGCCGCGGGTCGTGTGTTATTTTCACTTCAATTTGTTTCTATATGTGTTTTTTTTCTCAAGTTTTTTCTTCAACGTTCTACTGCACCATGCCTGATTATATAAATAACCAACATGTAGTCAGTCAGTAGCATAAAATATTAAAACACACATTAATACATAAAAAATCCTACCACCACCATAGAAAGTTGCAGCAAAAGATCACTTTAAGCATTTGACAAGTATTCCAATGACGTTTTATTTGATTGCTGTGTTTTTGACTTTTGCCATGTCCGGCTAATTTCATTGTAATCACTTTAAGTGTAGGTTAGTGTTTTTCTGATTTCAAATTAGGGTTTGTGACTTGGATGAATTCTTGACTCGTGACAACCAGTAATTCAGTGTTTGATTGTTTGATATTTTTGATTGATTGTTGTGTTCGTACCCCCTGCTCCCGGACTACCTTAACTGCATAGCTCTAGGACTATACTAAGTACGTTCATAATAATTGGTTAGTTAGGTTAAATGAGTTTTAGCACAACCATGTCTATGTGGTTTCTAGGTTAAATTCCCGAAGTGCGAAATCAGTAATTCACGAAATCGGATCTTAAAGTGGTTACCTTTAGTTCATATAAGTTAAAATCAACATTTGTTAGCATAATTTAGTTATGGTAATTTAGTGTTAAATCATCCAATCCAAAGTTTACAGCTAAGAGGCACTTTTCCATTTTTGCATTTAGGTTAACGTAATTTAGGTTTAATTTAGCTTCTAGTTAATCAATTAGCAAGTAACCACTAATTCCCTTGGTTCGATACCCCGACTTCCACTACTGCAAATTTTAATTTTGTTGGGGATTTGTGACGGTCTGACAAACCGTTATCAGATATATACAATGACATTAGAACACGTGTATCACGTCTATGTTGATAATAATAGAAGATTGATATCTGACCGTAACGCCGAGGATGAATAATATCCGACTCGCATGCATGGTTGGTGATAGCAATGTCCCCCTTCAGATTAGAAGGATGTAATAATATCTGTATGTGTGATATTCATATAATAATATCCATATGTAGGATCAACTTCGATAACAATAATAAGATCAACACTGAATATTGCTTGATATAAGCGTTAACCATTCTTCATGACAAATAAATATAGTGTATCTTTGCTGATGATAATAATAAGGTTAATGATAATAATAAGGTTGATGCTAAATAATTATTGTCATTCATGATAATCATTTTTTACGGTTAAAAATAACCTCCCATGTTGTGTGTGGCAACATGGAGTAGTCGTTTGGCACTCACGAGTGCTATTTAATAATCGAATGAGTAATACTTAATCTGTCAGTTCGGAATGTCCGAAGAAATAATATGTATGCTAGCTGATTAGACGAGCGTCCTATATATGGGTGAAACTCCATAAGAATTGTCGGCCGGCTGGACTAGAGGATCACGAATGTGTACCGGTGATATAGCTGCGCCCTCGTCTTTCAGTGTCATGTTGTGAAGTATCATGCAAGCGTACATGATATTCTCCATCAAATCTGTGTCTGTTGGCCGTGCTTTTCGATCGATTATGGCCCACTTAGCTTTTAACCTACGAAACGCTCTTTCGACGTCTTTTCTTGCACACTTTTGCACCTTTTTCATTTTCTTCTCCTTAATTGCATATGGATGTGTATACGCTTTTACAAAAGTAGACCAAGTGGGATATATACCATCGGCAAGGTAGTAGCCCCGTTTGTATTCCCGACCATTAACCGTAAAAGGAGCTTTCGGAGCAATACCTTTCAACTCGTTCGTGAACAATGTTGACTGATTTAGCACGTTTATGTCATTGTTCGAACCTGCGACACCAAAGAAAGCATGCCAAAACCACATTTCTTGTGACGCAACTGCCTATAGTATTATCGATGGTTTTGGATGATCACCACGATGATACTGTCCTCTATATTTTGTTGGGCAGTTTCTCCATTCCCAGTGCATACAATCGATGCTACCAATCATGCCAGGAAGGCCATGTCTTTCTAAATGGGCCTCATATAAAAGAGAAAGATCATTGCTAGTCGGTGAACGCAAAAATTCATCTTTATAAAGCTTAATTATAGCATCACAAAAGTAGTGTAAACATTCACGTGATGTTCTTTCGGACATTTCCAGAAATTCATCGTATTCGTCAGGCACGTTAGCGGTTGCCAGTTGACGAATAGCTACCGTACATTTCTGTATAGCCGTGAAACTTGGACGCCCCCTCGCGTCGAAACGAAAAATAAACCACTCGAAGTTACTTTCAATAATATCGTTCAAAATACGATTAAACAAATTCTTAGACATTCAAAATCTATCTTTAAAAATACCTTCGTGAAAACGTGTCTCGTCGGCGAAATATAGCTCAATCAAGCGATGATGACTTGCCCTATGATTCCGATAAATACTCGTCCTTGTATTCGTCTCTCGAGCTTCTTCGTCTAAGGTAACGCGATAACAAGTCCTCATAAACTCCATCGCATCCTCGTCCGAACTACTCGAACTACTAGATGAAGTCAAAAGTTCGGGTGGGATTATATACTTTGGGCGAGGACGAACCATGTTTGAGAGAAAAAAAAAGTAGTTTTTTTATGAGAATAAATTGAAGTATAAAGGTATAAATTTTTTATGAGATATGGGAGATTATATTTAGTGTTTGAAATTTATTAAAAAAAAAGAGGTAACGGTCGAAAAGGGGGTAAGTATCTCGGCAACAATACGTCGAAATTGGGTGAGGGGGACGCCGAGAAGGGGATGCCGAGTGTGTGTGTGTGTGGGGGGGGGGGGGTATGGTCGCCGCAAGGTTGCCGAGGGGTATGCCGAGACATACCCCCCACCTTAATGCCTTGAAGCAAACTCATCAAAATCCATATCGTATAAATGTTTTGACTCAAAATTGACGACGTCCGAAGCGGGTGCAACCGAAGCAGACATAACCGGAGCCGAGCGGGTGTGGTCCGGTGGAGGCGGTGCGGTATAGGAAAACCCAGTTACCCAGATAAGCCATCGTTCCGAAAGTTACTACGACCTGTTCAGAAAACATGAGGTCGGTAGTAGATGCCATCCGGCGAGACTGACGATGGTTCGGACAGGAGTTTATGTCAGAATGTATTATTGTTTCATGTTCGCCGTATATCGTCGCCAGGCTAAATAAATATCGTCTGGCAGAAGTTGGAATCCGACTGGAGTGTTAAGCGAAATGCCTTCCGGATCTGTAACATATCTAACGAGGGTTCTGCCGGTCATCCGAGGAGAAACCACCTGGGTAGGAATGGCCGTTCGGCCAAATAGTCGGTGTCCAAATAAATAATGTCACCATGATATATATGTCACCATTGATGTACAATGAGTTTCGCGTTAGTTCCGCTGGAGAAAAATAAATGCCCGGAAAGTTCGGTGGTCGTTGATGCTGGACCTTCGGGAACGAACCGTTGTCCGGACATAAAATCACCCTCCGGCGAGTATTAAAATCTGAAGGAGTTTATCCTCCGGAGCTTTGTCTGGTTTTGCTTTGTAATGACATCAGGCCAAGGCTAGCGTCCAGGATCGTCCGGTTTTGATTCTATTCGGAGATCATGTTTGATAATAAACTTATCCGGAGTGATGCCTGTTAAAATGTGATCCAAATCTAGTGACCGTTGCACTCAACTTGCACGTGGAAGAATAAAGTGAAGCAGTCTTTGGTTTACCGAGTCCTTTGTTTATTTTCTAGTTTATAGGAAGTTGTTAGGGTTGTTGCTTTATTTCCGGCTGCACGTCAGTCTTGTTTGTGTGCCTATTTAAGGCTGCTATGTCTCTTCAATAAAGTATATGAATTTGTTTTGAGTTTCACTTTCTCTAAAAGATCATACGTAAATATATTCCTCTGATCCATCATTTTGGTATCAGAGCAAGGTTGTTACTATACATCACTTCCTCTTTGGTCTTCTGCTATGGCGAATGCTCAAGCAACAATGTCCCTACCTCCATTACCCATCTTCAAGGGCGACGGCTATGAATTTTGGAGCATAAGAATGAAGACTATACTCATGTCTCAAGATCTTTGGGAGTATGTGTCTAACGGGTTCAATGAGACAGACACAGATCGAACCAAGTTGAAAGATAACAAGAGAAAGGACGCCAGGGCCTTGTCACTGATCCAACAAGCCGTGCATGATGAGATATTCTCACGCATTGCAGCAGCTACCACTTCGAAACAAGCTTGGACTCTTCTTCAAACTGAGTACCAAGGTGACTCGAAGGTGCGTGTCGTGAAGCTACAGGGACTAAGGAGAGAATTCGAGACCATGCTGATGAAAGAGGGAGAAACCCATTGCAGATTACCTATCAAGGATGATGAAGATAGTAAACCAGAAGAGGTCGTATGGTGAAACTATCTCAGATCAAACAGTGATCGAAAAGGTATTAAGAAGCCTAACTGTGCGATGGGATCATGTTGTAACTGCCATAGAAGAATCAAAGGACCTCACCATACTAACTTTTGACCAACTCATGGGCTCACTACAAGCTCATGAAACATGGTTCAATAGGGGTGTGGAAGCTCCCGTGGAAGAACAAGCATTTCAGGCAGTTAACAGAGAAGATGATCGACCCACATATGGTAGATCACGTGGAAGAGGAGGTGCACGTGGTGGTCGAGGTAGAGGACGAGGCCGATTCAGTGGAAGAGGAAGGAGAACCATCCAATGTTACAATTGTAACAAATTTGGCCATGTGAAAGCAGATTGTTGGAGCGAGCCTCAAGCACAAGTGGCACTTGATAATGAAGAAGAAGAAGAAGACGAGAGGCTCTTCATGGCAGTAGGAGGTATGGAATCGAGTGACAATGAGTTATGGTACTTGGACTCGGGATGTTCTAATCATATGAGTGGAAAAAGATCATGGTTCAAAGACTTTGATGGAACCAAGCAACTTCAAGTAAAAATGGGAAATGGAAAAAGTATCTCTGTGGAAGGAAAAGGAAAAGTCCAAGTTGAAGTTGATGGTGGAAAGTACAAAAGTCTATGTGATGTGCAATATTCACCAGACTTAGGATTCAACCTCCTAAGTGTAGGACAATTAATGAGAGGGGGTTATGCATTGTTATTTGATGATGGGGCACCATAAGAAACAAAAGTAGTGGAGAGATAGTGAGTACAGTGGAGATGAGTAAAAATAATACTTTTCATTTTAATCCATTAAAAGTGAATAGTATGCCTAATGTCCTAGCTGCTGTGAAAAAGGAAGATACTCAAGTATGCCACCAAAGATATGGCCACTTGCATGAAGTTGGTCTAAAGCAACTGTACGAGAAAAGCATGGTCTATGGATTACCTCATATTTCAAGTTTGGAGTTATGTGAAGGCTGCATTTATGGAAAGCAAACAAAGAAAGTTTTTCCTAAACATGCTACAAGAGCAACCAGAGCCTTGGAACTAGTTCACTCAGACTTATGTGGCCCTATGTCTATCAAGTCCTTTGGAGGTAATTCTTACTTTATTTTATTCACTGATGACTTTAGTAGAATGTCATGGGTTTACTTTTTGTCAAGAAAAAGTGATGCACTTAACAAGTTTAAGATTTTTAAAGCTAAAGTAGAGAATGAAATTGGTCAGAGGATTGCTACATTAAGAAAAGATAGAGGTGGGGAGTTCTTGTCAAATGCCTTCAACGTATTCTGTGAAGAACATGGCATACACAGAGCCCTCACTGCCCCATATACCCCTGAACAAAACGGGGTGGCAAAGAGGAAAAATCGAACCATAATGGAAAGAGCTAGGGGCATGTTGAAGAGCAAAAATTTAAGCGACCACTTCTGGGGTGAAGCAGTCGCAACAGCAGTATACTTGATGAATCTTTCTCCTACTAAAGCAGTTGAAGATAAAACTCCATATGAAATTTGGTATGGAGAGAAGTCGTCTGTTAGTCACTTGAAAGTGTTTGGAAGTATTGCATACAGTATTAAGCCCTCCCAACAAAGGAAGAAATTGGATTCTAAATCAACAAAATGTGTATTTGTTGGTTACTGCCCCCAGTCTAAAGCATATAGACTACTTGATATCACAAAGAAGACCATTATTATAAGTAAAAATGTGGTATTCGATGAGAAATCAAAATGGATGGAAGGAGCTATACAGAATGATGGAATACCCACTGGTGCCTTACACTCAGAAACTCACTATGAAGAAAGTGAGGCCAGTGAACCTGGTGAAAGCCCAACAAGTATGTCAAGTGGGTCTAACACAAACACTCCATGTACTCCCAGCAGTGACAAAAGTTCAAGCAACTCTACTTGTGGCGCCCCAATTAAGAGCAACACACCAGTCAGACTAAGGAGTTTAGATGATATCTATGACTCCTGTGAGCCTATTGAAAATCTAGAAATATGTCAACTTGCCCTATCTTTAATAACTCCTGTCACCCTCCAAGAAGCCGTGAAGCAAGAGGAGTGGAGGCAAGCCATGAAATCTGAATTAGAGTCCATTGAAAAGCATGAAACATGGATCTATGTGACCTCCCTGCTGGAAAGACTCCCATCGGACTTAAATGGCTCTTCAAGCTTAAGAAAGGTGCCAATGGAGAAACACTCAAACACAAAGCGAGACTTGTGGCAAAGGGCTATGTACAGGAGTATGGTATAGACTATGAAGAAACGTTTTCATCAGTGGCCAGGTTTGAAACAATACGACTTGTTCTATCTATAGCTGCTCAGTATGTTGGATAGTTTATCAATTTGATGTTAAGTCTGCCTTTTTAAATGGGTACTTGGAAGAGGAAGTTTATATTGTGCAGCTGCCAGGGTTTGAAGTTAAGGGCAACGAAAGTAAAGTGTATAGGCTTCATAAAGCCTTATACGGGCTAAAGCAAGCTCCAAGAGCCTGGTACAGCAGAATTGATAGCTACTTGACAACACATGGCTATGAAAGAAGTATGAATGAACCAACTATGTATGTCAAACATGGAAAAGGTGCTGACTTTATTGTTATTTGTGTGTATGTTGATGACATCATATACACAAGTTCATCCAAGACCTTGACTGAAGAGTTCAAAGAAAAAATGATTAAAGAGTTTGATATGACTGACATTGGCAAGTTAAAGTATTTTTTGGGTTTGGAGGTAGAGCAAACACCCAAAGGTATCTTTCTTGCTCAAAAGAAATATACTACAGATCTGTTGAAGAAGTTTGGCATGCTAAAATGCAAGCCATCAGCTACCCCAATGAATGTGAATGACAAATTTAAAGTTCAAGATGAAGAAGAATTCACTGATGCCTACAGATACAGGAGCTTGGTTGGAGGCTTAATTTACTTAACTCATACCAGGCCAGACATAGGATATGCGGTCGGCATTTTATCAAGGTTCATGCACAAACCCTCTAATCATCACTATGGAGCTGTTAAACGCATTCTAAGGTATTTAGCTGGTACATCAGAATATGGGTTGTGGTACGAACATGGACCAGAAGTGACACTTGCAGGATACACAGACAGTGATTGGGCTGGGTCTTTCGATGACATGAAAAGCATTTCGGCTAGTGTATTCTCTATTGGATCAGCTGCAGTGTCATGGAGTTCAAAGCAACAAGAGGTTGTTGCACTATCATCTATTGAAGCCGAATATATTTCTGCTGCTGAAGGGGCATGTCAGGCAGTGTGGTTGAGAAAAATGCTTGTCGATTTAAAGCAAGAACAAAGAGCAGCTACTACTATTTGGTGCGACAATCGTTCCACAATATTCATGACCGAAAATCTAGCATTTCACAGACGCACCAAACACATCAAGATCAAGTTTCATTACATTCGGAGTCTTGTCGAAGATGGAGAAATCAAACTGGAGCCATGTGATACCACTACTACAAAAAAAGGTTTTAATGACGCGCAATGCGCGTCATAAAAGCCCTTAGATGACGCGCAAAAGCCTGTCATTGTATCCACCGTCGTAAATTTTTACGACACGCAAAAACGCGTCATCGGCTTATGATGCGCATTTATGATGCGCATCGCGCGTCATAAATGTATGTGTCAAGAAAGCTCCCGTCATAAAGGGAGATGACACGCAAAAATGCGTGTCATGGTTTTTAAAAAAAAAATTTTTAAAAAATAATTTTATAGAATCACTAGTTTCCACAATAAATGACAATTAAATTCATAATAAAATACAATTATAGCAAAATAATACATTTCATATATAAAACAAAATAATTCATTGTATACAACTATTCAAGTTTTTCACAAACTATATTCTAAATAACTAAGAAGTTTAGAGAGTTGCTTTTTTCTAAAGGGATACCTCTAAACCATAACCATATTTTTAACTGACTTGTACATTGTATTGCTGCTGCTCCTCCACCTGACACTGCTCTGATGTATCATTTTTTCCATGTATCATTCTTCACCAGGGCCTCCATCTCATACTCCATGGCTTCCTTCCACTTCTTTGATTTTAGGGCTTGTTCAATTGTGGTTGGTGTCTTTTCTGCGTATAGAGCATCCTTAAATGCTTGGGCGTCTCTTGAGAGGTTCCCATTCGCAATGTTTGCCATTGGGTATCTGCCCCCGCGGGTAACTTTCTATGGAGAATATCTCTTTGGAGGAACACCCATGTTTGTCCTAGGTGGCAGAACGTACGTATTAGTCTCGGGGACCGGAGCCTCATTTCTTTCCTCATTTTCTGTCTCTTCATTTCCTGTCACCTCTCTCTCCTCATTTTCTATCTCTTCATTTCCTGTCACCTCATGAGTATGGTTAGAACTATGTATGAGATTTTCGGGTGTTTCAGGAGTACTTACCTGGTTGATCAGGTGGGTGTGTTCGGAGGTTGTGGCACTTGAGACGATTTCCTCTTGTTCTGCGGTCTGTGGTGACTTACTAATAGTACTATGACTCTCTTCGGGTATCATGGTGGTCGTAACCCAACTCAGGGGGTCAAGTTCCTCACTCTCCCCCTGACCACTGTGTTGGGAATAGTAAATTCAGTCTCGAGGATGTCACAATTCATACTTGTATGAATATGTTTTGTTTTGGGGTTATAGCACCGGTACCCTTTTTGGTTGACCCCGTATCCAACAAACACATATTTCTCAGCACAAGGTTCAAGATTCGATCTTTGACTTTTTGGTATGTGGATAAAGACCGAGCATTCGAAGATTCTTGGTTGAAGGGTGAGAGGTGGGGGAATTTGCGTGGACTCGGCAAGAGTTTGGATTAGGGTTTTGAGTTTGAGGATTCTGGTTGGGAGTCTGTTAATTAGGTAGGTGGCGGTGGCGACAGCTTCAGGCCAAAAGCTTTTCGGAACGTGAGACTCGAGCATTAATGCCCGAGTGATTTCTAAAATGATTCTGTTTTTTTTCGTTCAACAACCCCGTTCTGTTCGGGTGTGTGAACACATGAGGCTTGATGAATAATTCCTTGGGAGTCCAAGAATTGTTTCATGTTTGTGTTAACAAATTCCCCCCCCCCCCCCCATTGTCAGATCGAATAACTTGGATATTCGTTTGGAACTAAGTTTTAATCAAGGTGTAGAAATTTGTGAATTTATCGTACACTTCTGACTTGTGTTTTAAGAAATAAACCCAAGTCATTCGGGTGCAGTCATCAACAAATAGGATAAAGAATCGAAAGTGTTGTCCTCCCACCACAGGGGCAGGGCTGTAGAGGCTAGATTATGAGGCTTGTAATATTAAATAAGTTGGGCTGGGCTTAGAGGGTTTCATTAGAATCATAGGCTAGTTTGCTATTGTATTTAGGCTAGTTTATGATTGGGTTTGGGTTTACTATTGGGTTTATGATCCACAAGGGGCCCAATAGTAAACCCATTGGGGTGCCTATATAAACCCCACTTGACCTCCTCATTAGGGGATGCTGGTTTACGATTTCTAAGAGAGCCATTTGGTGTTTACGATCGTATACGAGAGAAGAGAGTTTACGATTAGTGGTTTTGTACCCGACAAGTTTTCTTGTGTGCAAAGATCAAGTTTTTAACGTTTAATCATCGTATTCTTCGTGTTACTTCTCTTCTCTATCTTGAATCAATCATAAACGAGGATTCCGCACTCGTTTGTGATTAAAATATCGTGATTAGTTGTTGTTTCAGGACCTACAATTGGTATCAGAGCCAAGAATCAGTGATTCGAGGCTCTCACGATATTGATTCAAGCTGTTTTCTGGGTTATAGTTCGAGTTTTTGAAGATTCAAAGGCTGTGTTGGTGTTTACGATCACTGCTGCTGCTGTTCTTTGAGTTCACGATCGTTTTTCTGGGTTTTCTGGGTGTTTACGACTGTTTCTGTTGAAGATCTTCATCATTTGGGTGTTTACGAGTTCAAGACTCGATTTTTATCGTGTTTACGATCGAGCAAAGTGTGTTTACGACTGTACTTGTTGTCGTAATCGGAGTTTACGACTTTGCAGGATCGGAATTGGTGTTTACGACAATTTTTCATCGGAAACGGGTGTTTACGATTGTGTTGGTCGTAATCGAGGATCGTAATCATGTTTACGATTCTTTTAGGCGGTTTAAGTGTTTACGATTCTAGTTTGATCGGAAACAGAAGTTCACGATCGTTGTTTACGACCCGGAGGTGTTTACGATCGTAAACAGGGTTTACGATCGGAAACAGGGTTTGCGGCAAAAAGTCATTTTTTCACACTTTCACGGAAACGGACGTAACTTTTGACTCGTTTGAAGTTAGAAGCTCAAACTTGAACACGACGTTCGTGACACTGAGCCCCAGAATTACCCCGGACTAACGTCCAGGGGAGCTCGTTTGGACCTACAAATTCCACTCCGAAGGCCTCCGTTTTCGCGTTTTAAGTTTTTGACACTATTCTTTGAATAGTACTTTTGCCGATTTTGCCGTTTTTGCCGATTTTTCTAAATTTTCAGAAGCTGCATATCTAATTAAGAAAATGAGTTCAGTGGTTGAAGAAAATAATTTGGTTGAGAACAAGGATGATTTCGCAGCTGAAGTTGACAATACTGAGATATGCCCCAATCCTACTTTTGCTCGTATAATTCCTGGACTTAGGCAAATTTGTAAAAATTATCTGATAGAATTATTTGAGACAAAATGCGAGAGGAATTATTTTAAGGGTAGATGGCAAAAGAATGAGGAGAAGGTAAAAGCTCAGAAACGAGACATTGAGAAATATCAGAAGCTAGCAACGGAGAAGACTATCTTATATGATCGGGCTAGGATTGAGATATCTGAGCTTACACAGAAATTAACTGAACTGCAACAAAAATTTGATGAGCTGCAGGTCAAGTATGATTGCAATCAGGAAAGAAACAAAAGAATGCTCGATGCTGGAAAGGAATTGTCACATGCTGTTGTGACTGGTCAAGTTGGGAAAGATAAAACTGGGTGTGGGTCAGAAAAGTCTGATAAGTCTCTGTCTGCAAACAACATCATTCCTCCACCAGTTCCCAGAGACATTGTAGGAATACTTCTTAGTGAGGAACTACACCATTGACTCAAGAGGAAATAGACAACGAGGCAAACATGACATATGGTGAAGGGAGAATAGAGGACGTATCAAGAGATGATGCCGAGTGCCAGGAGTATAACAGATGTCACAACTCTAAGTCTGATGAGGCTGGGATAGAGTTGAAACCATACCCTAAAATTGAAACCCCATGCTTCAAAGTAATTGACGAAGTCAAAAGAGAAAAGGTGATCTTGACGACACGGCCTGAGGGGAAGATCTTTATGACATCTGGATCAATGTTTGACCAAGAACCAGATGTAGGATATGAATTACCATCCTTCTCCTCCAAGTTCAAGGGTATAACCGATGGAGTGATAAGTGAACCTAAAGTTGAGAGGCCAAAGATCACCATCAAGCATCCGAGTATGAAACCAACGGCTGGAGTGAAGAATGAAAAACTCAAGGGAGTAGCTGTGTCTCCCATTTCTTCAGTTGCCTCATGCAGTTGTAAGTTCAGTTGCAAGAATGGTGCTTCTTCATCAGGAAATCCAGAGAGCACAAAGACGATGAGGACAGGTTCTACTCAGGCTTCAAGGAACCAGCAGAAAGTCAAATCTGGAGCTGCAGACAAGGCAAGGAAGCAGACACAAGGCAAACCAGCTCCATACCAGCCACCGAAGACAAATGGGTACACGTCTGACTTCTATCTAAAGAAGCAGACTTGTTTTAATTGTGGCATCGCTGGTCATATTGTTAGAAACTGTCTTTATCGCCCCTATGAACCCTATTTTCCAAAAAGTCAAAGGGTTTCATCTCAGGAGTCTGTAAAGTCTAAGCCAATGATGGTGCAAACACCTAAGGCAAGGAAGACTGTTGCTCCTAAGGTTAAACCCTTTGATCAACATTGGGGCGCTGCCAAAGCTGAAAGAAAATCTTTAAATCAAAACAACAGCTTTCCAAGTTACCAAAATTTCCAAAAACAGGTGAAGAAACAGTTTTCAAAACAACCAAAGTCTGAAAAACCCATAGTTACCCCTCTTAAGGTAACTAAAACTGTTTTGAAAAATGATTCTAAAATGAAGAAGGTTGAAATACCTAAAGTCACAACTCCAAAAGTGACTATGTAGAGGCTAGATTATGAGGCTTGTAATATTAAATAAGTTGGGCTGGGCTTAGAGGGTTTCATTAGATTAGTAGACTAGTTTTATTATGTTTAGGCTAGTTTACTATTAGATTGGGCATGGGCTTGGGTTTATGATTGGGCTTATTGGGTTTATGATTAGCCCATTAGGTTGTAAGAGGTGGTATAAATACCACCTCATGTTTATGATTAACCAAGCTTTGGGAGTTACCATTTACGATTTCTTGTTGGTGTGTGTGATTCCGATCGGTGTTCTAAGCTTCATAGTAGACGGATTTCCATTCAAGATTCGATCTTTCTCTAAGATCTAATCTCTTCATCTACTATTTCTCTTGAATCAATCTCTCACGAGGATTCCGCACTCGTGTTAGATCATTATATCGTGTGTTCGGGTATTTTTCGGACCTACAATTGGTATATGAGCCAAGAAACCTTGTTTCGAGGCTCTCACGATATTGATTCAAGAGTATTTCTGGGTTTTAGTTCGAGATTTGGAGGTTTCGAGAGGTTTTTCGGCGTTTACGAGTCTGCAAGCTGCTGTTCTTCGCATTTTCTGGGTTCTGGAAGTGTTCACGACTACATTTGGTTGAAGATTGGTGGTTTACGATTGTGAAAAAGGGTGTTTGCGATTGTACCGGTGTTTGCGACCTATTGTACTTGTGTTTACGATTTTTCTTGGTCGTAAAGGGGTGTTTACGATTTGCTTCTGTCGGAAACGGTGTTCACGACCCACGGAGTCGTAATCGGTGTTCGTAAACGGTGTTCACGATCAACTAAGGCGGTTTAAGTTTGCGATTGCCACGTGGATCGTAATCGATTGTTCCCGATCGTAAACAAGTCTGTCGGATCGTAATCACTTTATTTGGATCGTAAACTGAGTTATTTGGACTTTTGACTTTAGATTTAGGTTCCCTAAGCTTTCGTAATGGATTCGGT
Organism: Deinandra increscens subsp. villosa; assembly: GCA_039602395.1. Taxonomy (NCBI): domain Eukaryota; kingdom Viridiplantae; phylum Streptophyta; class Magnoliopsida; order Asterales; family Asteraceae; genus Deinandra; species Deinandra increscens. Next base: position 162,111 of record JBCNJP010000024.1, on the reverse strand, counting down.
TGAAGAAAAGAATATATTGGAGGACGATTATGCTGAGATATGCCCCAATCCTACTTGTGCTCGATTAATTCCTGAACTTAGGGAAATCTGTAAAAATTTTCAGTCAGAATTGTTTGAGACAAAGTGCGAGAAGAGTTCATTTAAGGGTAGATGGCAAAAGAACGAAGAGAAGGTTAAAGCTCAGAAATTAGATATAGCAAAATATAGGAACCTTGCAACTGAGAACGCATATCTGTATGACAACGCTAAGTTAGAAATAGCTGAGCTAAGTAAGCAGATAGATGATCTGAAGCATAAGAACAATGAGATGCAGGTTAAGCTTGATATGAATCAAATGAGGAGCAAAAGAATGCTTGATGCTGGAAAGGAATTGTCACATGCTGTTGTGACTGGTCAAGTTGGGAAACACACACCTGGATTTGGATCAGAAAAAACTGATAAGGCCTTGGCTGCAAACAACATTATTCCTCCACCAGTTCCCAGAGACATTATAGGAATACTTCTTAGTGAGGATCAAGTTGAACGAACCAAGTCTGATTATAAAGAAGCTGCTCCTCCTATTGACAGTGCCTTGGTTGGAACTACACCATTGACTCAAGAGGAAATAGACAACGAGGCAAACATGACATATGGTGAAGGGAGAATAGAGGATGTATCAAGAGATGATGCTGAGTGCCAGGAGTATAACAGATGTCATAGCTCCAAGTCTGATGAAGCTGGGGTAGAGTTGAAACCATACCCTAAAATTGAAACCCCATGCTTGAAAGTAATTGACAAAGTTCAAAGGGAAAAGGTGATCTTGACGACACGGCCTGGGGGGAAGATCTTTATGACATCTGGATCTATGTTTGACCAAGAACCAGATGTTGGGTATGACTTACCATCCTTCTCCTCCAAGTTCAAGGGACTAACTGATGGAGTGATCAGTGAAGCCAAAGTTGAGAAGCCAAAGATCACCATCAAGCATCCGAGCATGAAGCCAACAGCTGGAGTGAAGAATGAAAAGCTCAAGGGAGTAGCTGTGTCTCCCATTTCTTCTGTTGGATCATGCAGTTGCTGTTGTAATTGCAAGGATGGTGCTTCAACGTCAAAGAATCAAGGAAGCACAAAGATAGTAAAGACAGGTTCGACACAGGCTTCGACGAACCAGCAGAAAGTCAAATCTGAAGCAGCAGTCAAAGCAACGAAGCAGACACAAGGCAAACCAGCTCCATATCAGCCACCAAAGACGAATGGGTACACGTCTGACTTCTATCTAAAGAAGCAGACTTGCTTTAATTGTGGCATTGCTGGTCATATTGCCAGAAACTGTCTGTATCGCCCCTATGAACCCTATTATCCGAAAACTCAAAGGGTTTCATCTCAGGAGTCTGTGAAGTCTAAGCCAATGATGGTGCAAAAACCTAAGGCAATGAAGACTGTTACTCCTAAGGTTAAACCCTCTGATCAACATTGGGGCGTTGCCAAAGCTGAAAGAAAATCTTCAAATCAAATCAACAGCTTTCCAAGTTACCAAAACTTTCAGAAAAAGGTGATGAAACCATTTTCAAAACAACCAAGGTCTGAAAAACCCAAAGTTACCCCTCCCAAGGTAACTAAAACTGTTTTAAAAAATGAAACTAAAATGAAGAAGGTTGAAATACCTAAAGTCACAGCTCCAAAGGTGGCTAAAACAAATGTTAAATCACCTGGAATTTGGAAGCCAAAAGTCAAGGCAGCTATAACCGAATCATCCCAACTTCCTGATCTTTCAAAAGGAATGTTTTTAAAAGAAATTTCATTCATTGATTCCTCAGGAGTACCCAGAAAAACAATGGCCTGGGTACTATTAGCTAACTAATCTCTCACTCTGTGCAGGAACGATCAAGGAGGACTATCACTAACGTTTTATTACTAATTTGTTTGTTGATAAGTGGTTGTTCCAGGCACAGTTTCAGAGACGTATCTTCATGTCATGTCAAGTAATATATATAATGGAAGGTATGTCTCTTTGAGAGGTAAAATGTAAAAAAAAAAAAAACAGCATGAAAGGTACTGTTCTTAACTTGGTTGTTTGAATGATGAGGCAACAAAGGGTGTTTTGAATCAAACCATTTTTTCTCTAAAATTTTCAATTGATTGATTAAGTGTTTGACTTCAAATGCAATGAAGTGTGCATGTCATGAAACCCAATTTTCTAAAATTTTCAAAATCGATACTTTGAAAGTTAGCTTGGCCGGATGTCTTCAAAATTATGTGTTTTGTTCTTTTAAGTGTGTTTGTGAGTTTATTTAAAAAAAAAAATAAAATAAAAAAAAAAAAAAAAATTTGATGTTCACAAAATTGTGACATTAAAAATCAAAAAGCAAGGGGAAGAAATGTAAAGAAGATGAAAATGTTGACCCCTCAAAAATAGTGTGCTTTTCAATTTTTAATTGTTTGTGTTTAATTGTTTGTGTATTGTTTCTGAGAAGTTTAGGGGAAGTAAATTGAATGCACGGATTGGAGATGGCTGACACGCGTAAGGCGGAAGTGAAAGGCAAAGCTCCACGGTGATATGCTCGGTAGGCTCGACCTAAACTTATGACCACCAATGAAAGTGCAGTGAACTTAAAAGATATATATGTTTAGTTTCCCATCCTAGGTTGCATGGTTTAAAAGACTGAGTCCCGACAAAAACGGGTTGAGAGTGGTAATTATACCTAGTATTCACTCTCTCACACGCCATGCTTATATTGTATAAGACATCACCACAAGAAAGAAAAAGAAAAAGAAAAAGAATTCAAAAAAAAAAAATGAATGAATTTTCTGAAAAAGAAAAAGAAAAGAAAATAAAATTATTCAGTTGGTCTTCTCTGCGTGCTTATGCTGCCGACCTGATCATCAACTGATAATGGATGGTTAATGAAAATAAGTGGTAGTCAAAACAGTATTGCATGGTTCCTCAAGTTGGGGGTTTGTGAATCCTCAATAAACTCTGAGGTTGGGTAGGTTTTGCTGTGTACGCTTGGGTGTGGGGACAATTAAACATGATGGTAATATTGTACTATATTAAGCATGACGCATTCGGTTGGGATTAAACGGGTTTGATTTTAAAGCGGACAAACATACCGGCAATCACCTGGACTAGTCGAGTAACTGAAGCTGAAAAGGGTTCCTCAGTCAGATTCATATGGTTTGATCCCTTGTAAACTTTCTCATGTTTTATATTGGTAAGTAGTTGTTTATTTTTATCTTTCGTGTGTGAGTTGTTAAGTTCTTTTTGGTGTGCTTTTGTCTTGGCCAGGTTGATTTGAGAAGTCAAAATTTGTTTTTCAAGGGTTTTAATGCATGACAGTTTGCCCCCGACAGATCTTGCCAAATTTTTAGGGGAAGGAGTATGGGATAATAAGTATTATCCGAAGGGAACTCGAGGATGATACTTATTATCTAAAGGAAAAGACTTCCTCCGACAGATCTTGCCAAATTTTTAGGGGAAGGAGAGGGGATAATAAGTATTATCCGAAGGGAACTCGAGGATGATACTTATTATCTAAAGGAAAAGACTTCCTCCGACAGATCTTGCCAAATTTTTAGGGGAAGGAGAGGGGATAATAAGTATTATCCGAAGGGAACTCGAGGATGATACTTATTATCTAATGAAAAGACTTCCATAATACATAGTATCTGAAGGGAACTCGAAGATAATATGTATTATCTCAGGGGAAGTCCTTAGCTGAGGGGAAGTAATCAGCTAAGGGGAAGTCTTTAGAGGTCTTTGGGTTCAGGGGAAGTTTTATAGAAAACCCGTAATCTATATTAGGGTTTTTGGTTAAAATTATGTTAATTTGAATCAACTGAACTGATGATAATTATCTCTAACCCAAAGATCAGTCATCAAATGTCTGGTGGAGTATATTTTTTCAAATGTGTGTCAGACAGGTTGATGATAGAAAGATGCTGCTGATGCTGCTGCTGCTCAAAGTTAAAGAACCAGCCGGACAAGACTTCCATCTGAAAAGCAACTGTTCAGGGGAAGTTGTTGGTGTCTTTACAAGTATCAAAAAGCTTCAAAAGTTTTTCAAAGAAAATGCTCACAAGTTTAGGGGAAGCTGAAGTTTTCAAGTCGATCTTTGATGAAGAAAATGATGCAGATAGCAGTCAGAGTTCATGAAGTTTGAAGTTCAACAATCAAGTTCTTCAAAGTTAGGGGTTTTCAAAATTTCAACCCTCTAATTTATGAAGATTCAAGACAGTTACCGAAGATTCAGCTAGAACCAGTTCTTTCAAAAGAAGCAAGTCTTTGAGAATCCTCCATCTCATTAACTTGTTCATTTCAAGAAGTTCGAGCTGTTGCTGTTCAAGAGAAAGTCCCAAGTGCCCGTCAAGAAACCCATTGAAGATTTCTGCGGAAAGAATCTTCATCAGCATCTATGCCAGCCAGTCAAGAAGAAGTTTTTCAAAGATCGAAGACATTTAATATCACAAGCCTAGGGGAAGATTGTAGAGGCTAGATTATGAGGCTTGTAATATTAAATAAGTTGGGCTGGGCTTAGAGGGTTTCATTAGATTAGTAGACTAGTTTTATTATGTTTAGGCTAGTTTACTATTAGATTGGGCATGGGCTTGGGTTTATGATTGGGCTTATTGGGTTTATGATTAGCCCATTAGGTTGTAAGAGGTGGTATAAATACCACCTCATGTTTATGATTAACCAAGCTTTGGGAGTTACCATTTACGATTTCTTGTTGGTGTGTGTGATTCCGATCGGTGTTCTAAGCTTCATAGTAGACGGATTTCCATTCAAGATTCGATCTTTCTCTAAGATCTAATCTCTTCATCTACTATTTCTCTTGAATCAATCTCTCACGAGGATTCCGCACTCGTGTTAGATCATTATATCGTGTGTTCGGGTATTTTTCGGACCTACAGACTAAAACAAATATTAAATCACCTGGAATTTGGAAACCAAAAATCAAGGCAGCTCCATCCCAACTTCCTGATTTTTCAAAGGGGATGTTCTTACAAGAAGTATCCTTTATTGATTCCTCGGGTGTACCCTGAAAAACAATGGCCTGGGTACCAATGGCTAACTAATCTCTCACTCTGTGCAGGAACGATCATGGAGGATTATCACTAAGGTTTTTATTACTAATTTGTTTGTTGATAAGTGATTGTTCCAGGCACAGTTTAGGAGATGTATCTTCATGTCATGTCAAGTAATCTATAAATGGAAGGTATGTCTCATTGAGAGGTAAAAGGTCAAAATCAGCATGAAAGGTACTATTCTTAATTTGGTTGTTTGAATGATGAGGCAACAAAGGGTCTTTTGAGTCAAACCTATTTCATTAAAGTTTCAATTAAGCTGTTGATTGATTATGTGTTTGACTTCAAATGCAATGAAGTGTGCATGTCATGAAACCCAATTTTCTAAAATTTTCAAATCAATACTTTGAAAGTTAGCTTGGCCAGATGTCTGCAATATTTAGTGTTTTGTTCACTTAAGTGTGTTTGTGTGTTTTATTTTTATTGTTTAAAAAAAAATGATGTTCACAAAATTGTGACATTAAAAATCAAAAAGCAAGGGGAAGAAATGTAAAGATAAAGAAAAAGTTGACCCCTAAAAAATAGTGTGCTTTTCAATTTTTAATTGTTTCTGCTATTATGTCTACACCACATAAAAACAAGAAATGAAAAAGAAATGAAAAAAAATGATGAAAAAGAAAAAAAGAATAAATAATCACTCAGTTGGTCTTCTTTGCGTGCTTAGCGGCCGACCTGATCACCAACTGATGGTTAATGAAAATAAGTGGTAGTCATAGCCGTGGTGCATGGTTCCTCAAGTTGGGGGTTTGTGAATCCTCAATAAACTCTGAGGTTGGGTAGGTTTTGCTGTGTACGCTTGGGTGTGGGGACAATTAAACATGATGGTAATAATGTACTATATTAAGCATGACGCATTCGGTTGGGATTAAACGGGTTTGATTTTAAAGCGGACAAACATACCGGCAATCACCTGGACTAGTTGAGTAACTGAAGCTGAAAAGGGTTCCTCAGTCAGATTCATACGGTTTGATCCCTTGTAAACTTTCTCATGTTTGGTTTGGTAAGTATTTGTTTAGTTTATATCTTTCGTGTGTGAGTCGTTAATTTCTTTTTGGTGTGTTTTCGTCTTGGCCAGGTCGATTTGAGAAGTCAAAATGTGTTTTTCATGAGTTTTAATGCATGACAATATGCCCCCGACAGGTCTTGCCAATTTTTTAGGGGAAGGAGTATGGGATAATAAGTATTATCCGAAGGGAACTCGAGGATGATACTTATTATCTAATGATAAGACTTCCATAATACATAGCATCTGAAGGGAACTCGAAGATAATATGTATTATCTCAGGGGAAGTCCTTAGCTGAGGGGAAGTTATCAGCTAAGGGGAAGTCTTTAGAGGTCTTGGGTTCATGGGAAGTTGTATAGAAAACCCGTAATCTATATTAGGGTTTTTGGTTAAAATAATGTTAATTTGAATCATCTGAACAGATGATAATTACCTTCTAACCCAAAGACCAGTCATCAAATGTCTGGTGGAGTATATTTTTTCAAATGTGTGTCAGACAGGTTGATGATAGAAAGATGTTGCTACTGCTCAAGTTAAAGAACCAGTCGGACAAGACTTCCATCTGAATAAGCAACTGTTCAGGGGAAGTTGTTGGTGTCTTTACAAGTTTTTCAAAAGCTTCAAAAGTTTTTCAAAGAAAATGCTCACAAGTTTAGGGGAAGCTGAAGATTTCAAATCAAATCTTTGAAAAAGAAAATGATACAGAGAGCAGTCAGAGATCATGAAGTTTGAAGATCAACAATCAAGTTCTTCACAGTTAGAGGTTTTTCAAAATTTAACCTCTAATTGTTTTGGAGATTCAAGACAGTTACCGAAGATTCAGCAAGAACCAGTTCTTTCAAGAAGCAAGTCAATGAGAGTCCTCCATTTCATTGCTTGTTCATTTCAAGAAGTTCAAGCTGATGCTGATCAAGAGGAAGTCCCAAGTGCCCGTCATGAAACCCATTGAAGATTTCTGCGGAAAGAATCTTCATCAGCATCTATGCCAGCCAATCAAGAAGAAGAAGTTCAAAGATCGAAGACATTTAATATCACAAGCCTAGGGGAAGATTGTAGAGGCTAGATTATGAGGCTTGTAATATTAAATAAGTTGGACTGGGCTTAGAGGGTTTCATTAGAATCATAGGCTAGTTTGCTATTGTATTTAGGCTAGTTTATGATTGGGTTTGGGTTTACTATTGGGTTTATGATCCACAAGGGGCCCAATAGTAAACCCATTGGGGTGCCTATATAAACCCCACTTGACCTCCTCATTAGGGGATGCTGGTTTACGATTTCTAAGAGAGCCATTTGGTGTTTACGATCGTATACGAGAGAAGAGAGTTTACGATTAGTGGTTTTGTACCCGACAAGTTTTCTTGTGTGCAAAGATCAAGTTTTTAACGTTTAATCATCGTATTCTTCGTGTTTCTTCTCTTCTCTATCTTGAATCAATCATAAACGAGGATTCCGCACTCGTTTGTGATTAAAATATCGTGATTAGTTGTTGTTTCAGGACCTACAATTGGTATCAGAGCCAAGAATCAGTGATTCGAGGCTCTCACGATATTGATTCAAGCTGTTTTCTGGGTTATAGTTCGAGTTTTTGAAGATTCAAAGGCTGTGTTGGTGTTTACGATCACTGCTGCTGCTGTTCTTCGAGTTCACGATCAATTTTCTAGGTTTTCTGGGTGTTTACGACTGTTTCTGTTGAAGATCTTCATCATTTGGGGTTGATTTTGTCAAATCAGAATTTAGGGTTACATTTCAATTGCTCGGACCCCCAATCGATCGACACATTGTTACCTGGTGCGCCCCCTTCATCGCCACTGTGACCGGCGACTTCACCTGCAAAACCCGATTGAGGGTTTGTTTGATCATCGGAGATGACCGGTGAGTTTCCGATCGCGATTGAGGCTTTCCCTTTCTCTGGTTCGGTTGGTTTTAGCCTCTTTCTTATGGTCGTCCGCCCACCAATCGGGATACCCGATGATTCGGAAGCACTGCTTCTTTGTGCGTCGTGTCATCCCATAGTGAGAGCATTTCAGGTGACTTTTATCTTCTCTGGACATCGTCTCCGGTCTCTTGACCATTTTTCCGACCCTGTGTTGCCCCTTTGCTATTAAACCAGCCCCGTTAGAGGGCTCTGGTTCAGCGGCAAGGAGGCCAGAGGCAACTCCGCTTTGCTGGTTTGTTGAGGCCGTCCCCAGAATGTTCTGGTGGGCAGTTTCTTTGCGAACCGCTGCGTATGCAGCTTCGGCAGTCGGAAGAGGATCAAGCCGGAGGAGTTCACATTTAATGTGATCGTACCTGCGATTTAAAGCATTTAAAAATTGAAACAATTTGTGTTCAGACCTGAGTTTTGAGAAGGCTTTGATGTCTTCAGAGCATTTCATTGGGTTGGGATCTATCCGGTCGATTTCCCCCCAAATTCCTTGAAGGGTAATCCATAATTTTTCCAATGGTATCTCGTTTTTTTATCTCATTTGCTCTTACATGCAGGTTGAAGGTCTGCAACTTATCCCTTCCGCTTCTGTAGGTAACAGCCAGGGCATTCCACATATTTTTTACAGTTTGGAACTCAGTGAGATTGCCTACTACGTCTGGTTCAATGTTTTGGATAAGCCATGAGAACACGACAAGATCATCTTGTTCCCATTGCCCATAACTTTCATCGGTGATCTCAGGTGGGTTTTCTGTTAGGTGATTTAACAGGGGTTTGGATTTTCCTCCTATGGCCACCCGAATCATACGGGTCCATAGCGCATAGTTCTGATTGTTTAGTTTGAGACTGATTTGCAGGTTGTTAGACAGTTTTGGGGTTGTAGTTTGGGAGGTTATCCCTGTTTTTAATAGGTTTGGAATTTGAATGGATAGGTCGGAATTTGGGTTACCATCGGTGGACATGGTGATGCCCAAAAATTGATTTTCTGGCTAGGGGTGCGAAGATGATGAGCAGGTAAGGTCCTAGAACCAAACGTGCTCTGATACCATTTTAAGAATAGAGATCAGAGATGAAGTTTATAATGTATTGATAAGTTGTTTTGATGCCTTTTACATAGGGACATAAAGGCCCTATTTATACTAAGGGATACAAGGTAATCAAGGTAACAAGACAACTATTCTACAGCTGTACACGAGGGTCAAAAACAGCTATCTATGGTAAGGGAATGAAGGTGATATGCAGATCACAAAATTCTCCCATGATTGTAGGTTGCCCTATTTAACAAAAAGTAAATGATAAAGAAATAACCTGTTTTCTTTAAAAAAAAAAACGACTAACATAAACACTCATTTACAACACTCACAAGTTTTAACTTTCAAGTTACATAATAATATATTCTAAGTCATTAAATGATATTTATAAGTTATAAAGCTTTTTAAATGACAATTATAACCTTGTTTATTCTTAAATAACAAAAGGTAGATAAGAAAAAACTTGTATAAAAAAGTTTGATAATCCTTAAATACGGAAAAATTAAAAAAATCAAAATTAAAATTGAATATAGTTTTATTAAATATATAGCTCAATATGTCAACTAATTAGTCCAGTTATCTATTTATTCTATCCTCTATGATAAAAGATTACATTTTGATAACACGTGTCAATCTATGGTAACCCTCATGCTTAAATTCCCGCCTAAACTATTTATCGGTATTACACTTGCGGATCTCTGTATCCATTTCCAACTTCGTATTTCGTTCTCGGTGGTGACTTAATGTATTTTTATTAATTTTTAACTATTTTAGAGTTTATATAAATTAAGAATGGTTGTCCAGTCATGTCTTAGTTATATTTTTGCTTTTGTTATTTATTTTATGGTGTTTCCATTTTCGGAAGGGTTGATACTTCATGTGCTAGACAACTTGCTAACGATTAAACTCATCTAATAAGAATACTAAATGAATCACTATCAGCATTTACTAACGATTAAACCCGTGTAATTACACGGGTTCTAACCTAGTGTATAATATAAGGAGTCAAAAAACAAATAATAACTTATATAACTCAAAGAACATGAACAAAAATATAAAGAAAGCAATATAATTAAAAAAATATAAATACTAAAAGCCAAAATACATTGAAGTAAAATGTCTACTTTGTAGGCTGTAAAAGAAAAGTATCTGAAAACTCTATCACTAGTCAAAACTCAAACTACTATTTAAGATTATATTTTATTTTCTTTTTATTTTCATCCATTGTCCACCTCTCATCTCTTTCTTCTTCACACAACCAACAACCAACTCCTCCGATCTCACTGTAACTCTGGCAAAACCAACAAGTTCACAACTCAGCAACATTTACTAATTCGCGTCCATACTTTTACCAGCTAATAATATAAAACGTGGGGGGCCTAAAAACAAAAAAAACTCAAGGGGCCTAACTTTTTGTTCTCCATGACTCTTAAAAATTTACCTTACTATGTTAATGTTGAGCGGGGGCCTTTCCCCCTTCGGGCCCTGGACTACCCAAAGACATTAAAAGTAGGAGGTTTTGAGTTAAAGTCTCTCCGTGACAAAAAAAATAGAGTAAATTACATAGAAGCTCCTTTATGTTTTAATCAGATTTCGGGTTAAGTCCTTTAAGTAAAGTAGTTACACCATACATCTTTTATGTTTTAAAATTGTTTCATAGAAGGTTGTTTATCACTAACGGGGTTAAAAAAATATCGTTAGTTCAGGGGCAGTTTAGTCATTTTATACAATCTTTTAATAAAAACATTAAAATAAAAAGCTCCATTTAATATTAAAAATCAACATCAATTATGTCAGAATTTGCTTAAAAAAATTTATTGTCAGAATCTACTACGTACTACTCCCAACCACCGGTGAAGACAATGACAACCTCGCAACCGACGTTGTTACCGATCCTCTTTGACGCCTCTCACCGGAGATTTTCCTTCTCTGACGCCATCCATCTCCGTCACTAACCATCGTTACCCTAGGCCTCCTCCACCGACATTTTCCCCTTTACTATTCCGATCAAATATTAGAGCTGGCAAAACAGGTCTAAACGTGTCAGACAGGTCAGACACGACACAACACAATTAACATTGGTACTAAACGCGAACACGACATGATTAACTAATCATGTCATTTTCTTCAAACACAAACACGACCTGTTTATAAACGTGTTACACGACACGACCTGTTTAGATACGATTAATATTCTAAGAATGAAAACCAAAAATAAATTAACAAATGTAAAACGAAAATAGTTGACGAATTTGAAGAATTTGAGTTGTCAAAGTTGGTATATGTGGAAAATCAAAAAGTTAAAGTGGAAATCTCAAATTATAAAAAGATTTTGACTTTTAATATATATTAAGTTATTTAAAAAATTATTAAAATTTTAAACGTGTTTAATTGTGTGATAAGCATGTTAGATGAGGCGAAACCTGTTTAGACGCGATTTTAATCGTGTCATAAACGTGTCGACCTGTTTAAGACACGAACATATTTAACTTAATCCCAAACCTGTTTTAATTTGTGTCGTATCATGTCGTGTTAACATGTTCATATCAGAAATTGCCAGCCTTATCAAATATTAACAGATTGAAGATTGGATTGTAAAGAAGAACCAGATCTAAACCCGATCTAAATCAAGAACGATAGTGTCAAGTTGAAATCTCTTTGGATAACACCACTCTTTGGAATAGAAAATATATATAATATTTAATGTTATAATGTTTTTATTAAAAGATTTTATAAAATGACTAAATTGCCATGAGCTAACGATGTTTTTTAACCTCATTAGTGATAAAAGACC
>JBCNJP010000024.1:45294-145294 GCA_039602395.1 Deinandra increscens subsp. villosa | reverse complement strand
GAATCCGGCTACCATCGCCACAAAATGCTTAAAGGAAGAGAGAGTGGCATCTGCGAGAAGCAGACAGAGATAGAGAGAGAATCTATTGATTTTGTGGGTGGTGTTTCAATAAGAACACAACCCATCGCCCATAGCATCCAATAATTATAATCCACAACCCACTGCCCATACCAATCACTAAAAAAATACAATTGGAGAGAATAGTGAGAATACAAAGTACAACTCAACCATCTCATTTGATATATAAGGTAATATATAAGGGCATGAGGTATACCCATGTGGTGTGGTGTTGGTGTGATGGCCACGTCAACAATGACTGGACCACATGAGCTCACCACACACATGGTGGAATACCCCATGTGGTCTGGTGTAGTTTTTTAATATATTATTTTTATTTCTTTTTGTCTTTTTATATAAATGGTGCATAAATCTTTCAAAAAAATGCTACATGTCAAAAAGTTCAATTATCTTCTACCAGTATACAAACGTATCAAAAAGCGCTCATGAGATAAAAAATATTAAAAAAAAAACTAGTCTGTTGTCATTCAAACTTATACGGTTGTGTTCAGAAAAAAAGAATAAAGAATACTTCGAATTTTATTTCTTAAAAAGCCTAACATATGTAAAAGTTATTTGAGAATTTTCAGATTTTAACCTATATAATTTTTTAGTTTTAATATAATAAAATATATCATCCATGTGTCATTTGTAGAATGACCCTATCCCTCTTCACTCCCATCTTCATGTACGTGAAGAGATTGGCCCAAAACATCCACACACAACTTCCGCGCCGAGAGGACTAGTTTCAATGGAGTGAAACAATTGTCAACTAAGTATCACACGGGTATACCGCATACCATAATAGGTGCAAATATGGGATTGTTTTAAGGTTGGATTCATGTTTATTATGAACTCGCTGTGATCATTGTTATTCCTTTTTAAACTTCTTTTATATCATAAAAGTAAGTTCCCTATATTTATAAAAACATGGCCTTTGATTTATGACATAACATGGAAGAACTTTGTTTTTAGTAGGAACCTGTGTGGAAATGGTATTCATTTTTAAAATCTATTTTTTTTAATATAGCTTTAAAAATTGACTTTTGACAAGGTATTTGGAACCTGTGTGGAAATGGTATTCAATTTTAAATCTCTTTTTTTTAATCATAATAGTGACCTTAATATAGCTTAAAAAATTGACTTTTGACAAGGTATTTTAATAGGTAGATTGGAACGGTTGACTTTGTATGGGGTTCGACAGTTAGGTTTAACGATTGGAAATTTATATTCATGTATATGTAATATATTATGTACACGTTTGGGATTCTAATAAGAAGCCCCAGTGGCTTAGAAATTTTTAAACATCCATGCTCCTTCCAGTTGTAGGTGGTTAAAAACCCTCACAGTGTAATGAAACGGTAAACGTGCATATTATAACAAGACAACACCTAGTCTAATATAAAGTAATGTTTGGGAATAATGTAGGGTTAATGTTTGCGTTTTTACCACATGCAAGTGTTTCCTCGGGTCGGTCACGCGGCAACGCGCGCCAGCCGACCACTAGTCTAATATAAGTAATGTTTGGGAGTAATGTAGGGTTGATATGATGTTAGGAATTTGTAAATTGGTTGATATATTTCCATTACATCTAGCTGTTAAAAAAAGGAAAAAAAAAAATCTAATACAAAATGATGTCATAACAACCATGTGCCGAATGCTATAATAAAAAGTAGAGTAAAATTAAAGGAAGTTATTTGTCTATAAATAAGAAGAAAAAGATGTGATTCCATACAAACAATCTTAAAATGTCTTCTTCTCGTATTTCTTCCCCTCCTCCTTTTTCTTCTTCCGTAGCTAAATGTAGTGAAGAAGATGAAGAAAAGGCAAACATGGCCTCCATATTCGAAACATACAAAGACAAGATTGCTACACTTCCAAAGGAAAGAGGTTGGATAACCAAAGACCATTACATGTATCAAGGCTTTTGGCATCAATCTAGACATGTAATCTCGGTTGAAAGCACAATGGCCTTGCAAGACACTTTCAAAGCTCGTCCAACCGATATTTACATGGTGACACTACCGAAAGCTGGTACAACTTGGCTCAAGGCGCTTATGTTTGCTTTGGTAAATAGAACCAGGTATAAAAATGATGGTCTTTCAACTCACCCCCTGCTTGTATCCAATCCTCATAACTGTTTACCCCAACTCGAAATGGAAGTTGTTAGAAACACTCCTAGTTATGTAGATCCACATTCAACACGACTCTTTTCTACCCACATACCCGTCACATCATTGCCTCAATCTATTCTTGACCATGGTTGTCGTATAGTTTACATGTGTAGAAACCCTAAAGATGTTTTGGTCTCGTTGTTTCATTTTGCAAATAAGTTGAGACGTCACAACTCGAGTGATCTACTGACATTCGAAGAGGCGTTTAAGATGTTTAGTAAAGGTATGATGGTAAATGGGCCTTACTGGGACCATGTGAAAGGGTACCATAAAGTCAGTTTAGAACACCCGGAAAATGTCTTTTTCTTAACGTACGAGGACCTAACAGTAGATACCATGAACAATGTGAAGCGACTCGCGAAGTTCTTGGGCTACCCCTTCACAAAGGAGGAAGAGGCCGAAGGCGTAGTGCAAGAAATTGTTAGACTCTGTAGTTTTGAAAACTTAAGTGAGGTTAATAAGCATGGCGATTTACGGGAGGGTATACCTAATGATGCGTTCTTTCGGAAAGGTAAAATCAGAGATTGGACAAACCATCTGACCGATGAAATGAGTACTATTTTAGATGAAATCACTAAAGAGAAGCTTCATGATTTGAATATCTCCTTCTAATTATTTCGGCCTAAGGGTAATAATGGTGCGTATTTGATATTATCGAGTTGTAATAAATTAGTCCATTTTCATTGTTGTTTGTTTCGTTCTATGCTTCTCTCATTTTTATGTATAATAATGTGCTGAAAGGTTGTGATCATAGTCACATGGTTCGCGGTTCGCTCCGGTACGGGAACGTGGTACGGGTTCGCAATTCGATAGGGTTCTAAAAATCGGTTCGCTAGGGGGTAGGCTCATTTCGGTTCGCTCCGGTACGATGTACCATTTCGGGTTCGATGTATCATATCATGTGGTACGATGTACCATATAATGTTGTGCTATTTGCCTATTTATCTAAAAATCTACACAAAATTCATAAATCATAACTTAGTTTAAACTTCAAGCTTCAAGTTCAAAATAAACATCAAACTTCAAATTCAAATTCAAAACATAAAAGTACCATAAATCAAAAGATACCAAAACTAAAAGTACCACAAATTAAGAAAATCTTCACACCCTTTGCTTTTTTCCTTTCTTAGTTCTCTCATCATGCGAATCTAGCTCATCCCACACGTCTTCAATCCTTGCGCTTTCTAAGTTTGTTGACTCAGCATCTACATCCCACTTCTTGTGTGGTCCTTCTTTATAGCCTTCTGAAAACCTCGAACATAAGCGGATATTAGAATGAACATAAACCAGCTTGTCCGCCCTCTGAGAGTTTAACCGATTCCTCTTTACACTATGAATATATGAATAAGTGCTCCAATTTCTTTCGGCCGAGGAGCTACTAATTGGTTGAGACAAGACTTTTTTTGCAACATCGGCCAGTTCAGGTGCTTCAGCGCCATAGGTAGACCACCATTCAATAGCTTCCATTGTTACTGCATCCAAATGAGCCGCTTCTATTCCAAAAAGACCCGTCTTCATGTGAAATTTGGCAAATTGGGTTCTTAACAATTGATACTCTTCTTTATTCTCACTGATGCGTTGAAATGCCTCCATTACACCCTTCATAACTTCCTTGTCAAGGTTTGGTGCTCTTCTATCCAAACCTCCAGGTGCTTTCATTTGAAGATAACGGGTGTCATAGAAGCGGGGAGTTAAAGCAAATCCCAAGCAATGTAAAGGTATATTCATTTTATTCCACCTTGTTGTAATAATATCCACTGCCTTAGGATAAGAAAGTGCATACACACCATTCTCCATGACTTCTTTAATTTCCCCCAACATGTTGTCCATTTTTTCATAAATCTCACCCATTTTGGCTCCTTCGCCATCACAAAATTTAACTAGCAAGTATATAGGTTTTGTGATTTTTAGAATGTTTTCAACATCATTCCAAAAATCATCATTTCTAATCGTCGCAACAACATCAGTAGTATGATCATCGCTTTGTTTTGCTGCCCATTCTCTCCATGAGTTAAGAGAAATTGTAGTAGATAGAGCCTCTCTACACGTGTTTAACCTCTTCAACTAGTATATAATGAGAGGCAAATCTGGTCTTCGCAACCTTTAAAAGCTCCAATTGCGAATTGTCTCTAAAAATTGACAACGCTTGTCCGTGGTTCAAAAAGTATTTGACAACCTCTTTTCCTCGCTTATATGTAACGTGTAGCCAAATAAACTCCTTTGCAAAGTCTTTAAAAACAAGGTTCAATGTGTGAACACAACATGGTGACCAAAAGATATGTTTGTAAGCCTGAAAGAATTGAAAAGGAACGTGATTTATAGTTAACTAGAACTTATACATTACAATGCTACTAATGAAGTTATGTACCTTCTCGATCTCTTTACCCGCGGCTTTGCAATTGGCTGCGTTGTCTGTAACGACACTAAGAACATTGCTTGAGCCGACACTTTCAATTGCTTTAGTCAAAAATTCTGCAATCGCAGCACCAGTTTTCTCAACCCCCGAAAAGTCTTCGGCATACATGAACATCGAACCACGATTGTTAACAGCAAGAACGTTGATCAAGGGTTTATGCTTGATGTTTGTCCACCCATCAGACACAATCGATAGTCCTTGAGCGTACCACGTGTCCTTAAAAGGTGTTAAATCCTTTTCAACGTCTCTAACACATTCATCTAATAAAGTGGTCCTCGCCTTCTCACTTGATGGTGGTTTATAACCTTGTGGTGCCCTTTTTAGTGCACTTATCTAAAAATCCAAATATCCAATCAATTTAAAGTTTTAAACACATAAATCTATAGAATGAAACATGAATAACCTTTCAAAGAACTAATAGAGTTCAAGGCACTTACCATCTCTTGAAACTGCGGATTGCGCAAGACATTAAACGGAATGCCATTTGCACATAAGGCTCTTATGATTTTTAAATCAACCCAACTTCTTTCCATCACCGAAAAAGCTTGCTCTATTGGTTTCTTAGAGTTTATGTTTGGTTTTTTGGTCACTACCGAGGTTTTTAAGGATCTAGAAATACCCGCTTTCTCAGCAGCCTTCACCCTCTTCTGCAATTGTTCATATATTTCTCGATCACTTAGCATAACTTTACACCTTGCAATGTCTTTCTTTTTTCCTGGTAGAGGTCCGAAAAAATGGCAATGCATCCGGGTATATGAGTTGTTAAATTTTTCCTTACAATGTTTACATACCCATTGTTTTGTCCCTCCTGGATTTTTACTATTAGCAGCACCTATAATTGTCACTTCTTCATACAAAGGTTTATCATGTGTACCTTGTGATGAAGATGAACCCACCTTGTTGATTTCTTCATCGTCCTCATCATCAACATGCACTACATCCTCAAAATCTTGCTCCTGCTGAACTTGTTCATCTTCATTGATAGGAACAGCTTGCTTCTTTCCAAACACCATTCTAATTGAGAGAAAAAGAATGAAAGAAAAAGATGGCAGCAGGGCACCAATCGATTGAGAGAAGAAAGAGAGATGGAAACTGTGAAAGTGTGATTTCGATTGAGAGAAGAAAGAGACGGCAGAAGGAGAGAAATAAGGGCAGATAAAGATCGATGATCTTTGTTAATTAAAGAAAAGATTTGATCAATTACCAACTAACAAACTCTCCATATTCCTTCCCGTACGTACCAAATTTTAAATAAAAGCGAACCGCCAATATCGAATCCGCGAACCCGGCGACTTCAATTCGCGAACCACCTAGGATCTGGAACAGTCATTCGATTCGGTTGTTTTTCTATTAGGTTCGCGAACCCGATCGACCCAGATTCGCTATCGCACCAGGAAAGGGTTCGATCGACCCGGTTCGCAATTCGCTACCCCCCCTAGCGAACCCTGTTACAATTCTTTATTTCAAATAACTATTTTTAGGTGTTTTATTAACCGGCAACAAAATTAATATAAACAGAGAACCCCCGGTCTACCGAGAAGGTATAATAACCAGGGAATACGCCAGGATACAAAACGCCAACAAAAAAACTTAAAACATTATGTCTCGAGTAAAAGACAAAGATGACCTACTGTTAATCCAAAGAAAACCAACAAGCAGCATGACATCTTGAATGATCTTAGTGAGAGAGACCTGAACATTATTAAGCAACATCTCATTTCGAGTTTTCTATAAGCACCAGATAGCGATAGAAATAAAAACATGAATAACCTTCTTGAGTTTAGAGGAGCCTTTCATTCGGAGCCTAGCCACCATACTTCCTGAAGAATCCTCACGCGACTACCGTTCGGTAGGTTAGAGGCATAGAAGGAGACTACATCCTCCCTTAGGACCGGCCTTCGATTGTCAAGAAGATCATTAATTCCTTTCCTTACGCCTCCGGCGAACTTTCTTTCAAGAAAAACCCTCATGCAACCCCTTCGCTCCGTCTCTCTAAACACACACAAAATAAATAATTAAATAAATAAATAAATAAATAAATAAATAAATAAATAAATAAATAAATAAATAAATAAATAAATAAATAAATAAATAAATAAATCTATCTATCTATCTATATCTATCTATATATATATTATATAAAAGAAAAGATTGATGCTGAGGTGGCATCACCACAGCCCTCCTCAGCATCAATTTCCCGCCTAAATCACTCCCCCTATCAAAACACGCGGACCCTCTGGATAACCCTACCCCAAAAATCATCGTCATCGACCGTATCAATCAAAAACCCTAATGTGCCTCATTCCCCTCATTTACGCACAAAAATTCTCCCCTTCTTCAGCAGATCTGAAGGAACAAAAGCAGCCATCATCATCTTCGACCATCTTGCAAAATCTTATTAGGGCTGCGATTTGAAAGAAGAAAATCTTATAACCCTAATCATCGATCCAAATTCATCTGCCGGAGATTCACAGATTCGTCTTCAATCTCTCGCATTCATCCGAATTTAATCACGTTTTAGGTAAAGTTTTCTTATTCCATGATCATCTTACGCATTTATATATTCTATATCGATTTCTTTTGTGAAATCTGTATCGCTGGCTTTCGTTTTTTGTTTACAGATGGTGCTTCGCCATTGGGAACAAGATCGTTCTCATCTGATGCTTTGGTAGAAATCAATCCCGATGAGGTTGGAATCATCTCTAATATATGTGATTTGTAATTGATATAAGAAGCTTTCTCTTGAAAAAAAATAAAATTGAAAAATATATGTTTTCAATCGGTTCAAGTTTCGTCTCTGCAGGATTGCGACTTCCACCAATTGGAGATATGGGGGTTTCTAAAGGGCAACTTTTGGAACGCTTACAGGTTTGACTATTTTCGTTGACAATATCAATCTTCTCGATTCATTATCATTCAATTTTTAATTGATTGAAATTTGACAAAAGCAATTGTAATTCAGTTTCATCATTAATCACTAAATATATGGATTCATACGACACAAATTAGGGGACCAATGACTACAAGAATTTGACTACTGCTCTACTGGATGGAATCTATCCCACATAGGAACACTTAAATTGTTGAAGTTCTTTACGTTGATACAAAGGGCCTTCGTATCAATTATCAAAGGCTATCATTTTCTCTCATTTTGTTTATCCCGTTTTCAAATCTGTATTTAAAGAGTATGTTGGACATATCAAAGAGTATGTTGGACATATCAAAGCTGAATTGAGTAAAAACTTATTCCTAAAGGTATATTTTTTTAATATTTCAGGATACCTCATTGTTAACTCAAATCCAATAATCTTTCTGTTTTTCTTATATTGTTTTGGATTTGGCCAATGAAACTCATTGAACCTATCATTAATGATAATTCTGTTTTGAAAATTTTTATGAGCTTTAGTGCATGTTTCGTGGTTTATTCACAACCTGTATCTCAACTTGATTATGTAAGCCTATAATAAAAGTTAATTCATTTGGGTTTTTTATGTGTGTTTAAGATCTTTTTGTAAAGTCTTTTATTTTTTGTCATAGATTTTGTTGACTTATTTGCGTCATTTTGTTTGTAGGCTACTTCTTGCATTGAATCAACTTTATTCAGGTGAATGAGATTTTGTTAGATGTGTATTTGGCAATTGGCAAATCATATTTTATTTGTGCAAGCCTCCATATTGCATGTGACATATTATCCAACATTTGTACTTGCATCTTACCTCTTCTTATATTCCATGCTCCCTTATAATTTAGAGATAAAATTTTATAAGTAGGCTACCTATTTTATGGCACTTGCTGGTAACAAAATTAAGAAAAGTAACAAAATAGGTATGCATTTTTGCCTATTTTTACTTCTTAGAAACTGACATAATCTGTAACATAACACATAAAACATCAATTTGGAAACTAGCATTAGAAACAGAGATTGTTGATTTATTCTAATGGTACATGACTATCAAAGTTTGTTTATAAAAAGATGTCTAATCTGATCGTAAGGCTCCCCTTCGTGTTCTTCGGCATCATCTTCCTCGATGATTCTTCCAGCAGGTTAGTTTTCACTTATACTTTGCCTTTGATACAAACCTTTGTCATACTTTTATATTTTAATGTATTTATGTTTACATGTAACTTGCCTTTTTATTATAATCTGATTTTATTTTAATTTGTATCAAGGGGTTAACGAATGATAGATCATACTAATATTTTTCTTGATTATGTTGATCATTGTAGATTTTGTTTCGTTTATTCTCATAGTAAATGTTGATTGTCTTCGTCAATCTCCTTAATACACAATCAGTTAAGGGTTTTAATCTATTGTCCGGTTGTTTATGGTGAATGATATTGTCAATAGATAAAAATTAATTTGAGTTTGTGTTTTATGTTGACCTCTATTTTGATGTGATGCATCCTGCATGTTTGTACCTAAAATTCTTACAGATGTTATGTAAACAAATGTCGTGCCTTTAAACTTTGATTTAATAAAGCGAATTGAAAGTTTAAATTGTTTAAAGATGAATTATTATTGAAAATTCGTGATGAAACTTATGTAACTTAGCATACTTGCATATGGTGTTGAAGCTCAAGTTGGATCCCATTTTCACAAACTCAAAAGGAGATACAATTGAGAGAATGTTGAACTGGGACATGAGGTGTGGTGTTAATGCTCTAGCTGGATCCCATATTTGATCATCACAACCTTGATTGGCAGGTTAGTTTGAGGTTTTTCTTTAATTTTTTTTGCTTTCACTTATATATACAAATAAAAGATCAAGAAACTATATATACATATATGGTTTTAAATATGTAACTTATGTCGGTTGATGTTTTATGTGTTATGTTACAGATTATGTTTGGTGGACAATCCACACTGTTTAATGGACATCTTGCATAGCCAAGTGGAGTTCAGCTCTTCACCGTATAGTTTCAAGTAAATGGATTATGCTAAAATCTTATTACATAATTAGTACCTACAGGTGTGTTATTGCTGAAATCTTATTACATAATACGTATAATAAATCAAACATGTGTACTTCTTTTTTATTGAACACAGGTACTTGAAATAACACCATGTAGACTTCTGCTCTTCTCTAAAACATATACAAAAGGTAAGCATCGGTTGTTGATTGCATAGCTATTGTCATATTGTGCTGTGTTCTTTTCATAAATGACCAACAAGGCGGATACTGCATGTATTTCGACCAAATTTTTACATCAAACGGTTAATTCTGTAACAATAAAAATGTTATTCGTTTCACTGGTGCAGAGTGGATCATATATATGTGTTTGGATCGAGTCGATGAATTGAAAAGGAGAAAGTGGATCCAAGTTATGTCTGAAGTATGTAATTTGGTCTAATTGAGCAGGTGCTACTTTCTGTTCTACATTCATTGTACCGAACTGTGTAAGTTAGGTAGCATTTGCAGAGCCCCAAATCAGTGAGAAGTTCATTTGCTGTATGTGATGTATATCCTATGTTTCCCGATATATTATTTGGATATAGATTGCAGGTGCTTAGAGGAGCCCACTTTCTTTCTATTATTAGATATAAGGCTTCTTTTTTCAGGTGTTTATGTTCTCCTAGAGAGTTTATGGTAGGATTTTATCAACAGAAGGCAATCTTCCTTTTAGTTGCATATCTTAAATTATGTCATATTGTACCAGTTATATATGCTACATTATGTCATAGTGTAGCATTTATATATACTAGATGTTGTATTTGCATGCATCAGTAGTTCATTTGACATTTTCTTTAAAATTTCTTGGTGAAGTAATGGTCATTCCACTTTCCAAAATCTAATAACGGATCCAAACTAAAAGCTATTTAATGAACAACATCCCTCTGTCTTTGTTTCATTTTCTCATCTATTGATATCAGTTTTCTTTATTATAGTTAAGTATGTGAATATTATTTTTCCCATGCTGTGAGTCTTTGTGAAGCTGGCATCTCATTGTAAAAAACTTTCAATTTATGTCAAATTGTGTAAAAGTGATGATTCCCCAACAACTGGTTCTTCACCATTTCCATTTAATTGCTTAAAGCTAACATTCTCATTATTCATTCTTTACTTTACGTGGAATTGATCTAAATTTGGTTTTGTTTTATGATGAATAGGTGATCAAAAACAATTTGTAGCATTGTAGACATAGAAATTGTGTGATTTGGATAAGGTTTGATTTATTACAACAGTTACATTTTCATGTACCCTAATTAATATGCTATTACTTCTTTTGTGCCGATAGATTTCAGATATATTTGATAATTTTGATGAATTTTTGTAATTGTTCTTTTGTTCTTTTTGGTTCAGCATAGATCGTGTGATTAGTGAGCATTCAAGCTCTGCAAAAAAGAAAAGGTTAGGTCTGATCTGATCTCAATATCAAATGTTGAGTCATTTGACACCCAGGATTCATCGGTTTCACCCAGCTGGTAATTTGTTATCACAGTCACAACTAGGCAAGTTACATGTAAACATAAATACATTAAAATATAAAAGTATGACAAAGGTTTGTATCAAAGGCAAAGTATAAGTGAAAACTACTGCTCTACTGGATGGAATCTATCCCACATAGGAACACTTAAATTGTTGAAGTTCTTTACGTTGATACAAAGGGCCTTCGTATCAATTATCAAAGGCTATCATTTTCTCTCATTTTGTTTATCCCGTTTTCAAATCTGTATTTAAAGAGTATGTTGGACATATCAAAGAGTATGTTGGACATATCAAAGCTGAATTGAGTAAAAACTTATTCCTAAAGGTATATTTTTTTAATATTTCAGGATACCTCATTGTTAACTCAAATCCAATAATCTTTCTGTTTTTCTTATATTGTTTTGGATTTGGCCAATGAAACTCATTGAACCTATCATTAATGATAATTCTGTTTTGAAAATTTTTATGAGCTTTAGTGCATGTTTCATGGTTTATTCACAACCTGTATCTCAACTTGATTATGTAAGCCTATAATAAAAGTTAATTCATTTGGGTTTTTTATGTGTGTTTAAGATCTTTTTGTAAAGTCTTTTATTTTTTGTCATAGATTTTGTTGACTTATTTGCGTCATTTTGTTTGTAGGCTACTTCTTGCATTGAATCAACTTTATTCAGGTGAATGAGATTTTGTTAGATGTGTATTTGGCAATTGGCAAATCATATTTTATTTGTGCAAGCCTCCATATTGCATGTGACATATTATCCAACATTTGTACTTGCATCTTACCTCTTCTTATATTCCATGCTCCCTTATAATTTAGAGATAAAATTTTATAAGTAGGCTACCTATTTTATGGCACTTGCTGGTAACAAAATTAAGAAAAGTAACAAAATAGGTATGCATTTTTGCCTATTTTTACTTCTTAGAAACTGACATAATCTGTAACATAACACATAAAACATCAATTTGGAAACTAGCATTAGAAACAGAGATTGTTGATTTATTCTAATGGTACATGACTATCAAAGTTTGTTTATAAAAAGATGTCTAATCTGATCGTAAGGCTCCCCTTCGTGTTCTTCGGCATCATCTTCCTCGATGATTCTTCCAGCAGGTTAGTTTTCACTTATACTTTGCCTTTGATACAAACCTTTGTCATACTTTTATATTTTAATGTATTTATGTTTACATGTAACTTGCCTTTTTATTATAATCTGATTTTATTTTAATTTGTATCAAGGGGTTAACGAATGATAGATCATACTAATATTTTTCTTGATTATGTTGATCATTGTAGATTTTGTTTCGTTTATTCTCATAGTAAATGTTGATTGTCTTCGTCAATCTCCTTAATACACAATCAGTTAAGGGTTTTAATCTATTGTCCGGTTGTTTATGGTGAATGATATTGTCAATAGATAAAAATTAATTTGAGTTTGTGTTTTATGTTGACCTCTATTTTGATGTGATGCATCCTGCATGTTTGTACCTAAAATTCTTACAGATGTTATGTAAACAAATGTCGTGCCTTTAAACTTTGATTTAATAAAGCGAATTGAAAGTTTAAATTGTTTAAAGATGAATTATTATTGAAAATTCGTGATGAAACTTATGTAACTTAGCATACTTGCATATGGTGTTGAAGCTCAAGTTGGATCCCATTTTCACAAACTCAAAAGGAGATACAATTGAGAGAATGTTGAACTGGGACATGAGGTGTGGTGTTAATGCTCTAGCTGGATCCCATATTTGATCATCACAACCTTGATTGGCAGGTTAGTTTGAGGTTTTTCTTTAATTTTTTTTGCTTTCACTTATATATACAAATAAAAGATCAAGAAACTATATATACATATATGGTTTTAAATATGTAACTTATGTCGGTTGATGTTTTATGTGTTATGTTACAGATTATGTTTGGTGGACAATCCACACTGTTTAATGGACATCTTGCATAGCCAAGTGGAGTTCAGCTCTTCACCGTATAGTTTCAAGTAAATGGATTATGCTAAAATCTTATTACATAATTAGTACCTACAGGTGTGTTATTGCTGAAATCTTATTACATAATACGTATAATAAATCAAACATGTGTACTTCTTTTTTATTGAACACAGGTACTTGAAATAACACCATGTAGACTTCTGCTCTTCTCTAAAACATATACAAAAGGTAAGCATCGGTTGTTGATTGCATAGCTATTGTCATATTGTGCTGTGTTCTTTTCATAAATGACCAACAAGGCGGATACTGCATGTATTTCGACCAAATTTTTACATCAAACGGTTAATTCTGTAACAATAAAAATGTTATTCGTTTCACTGGTGCAGAGTGGATCATATATATGTGTTTGGATCGAGTCGATGAATTGAAAAGGAGAAAGTGGATCCAAGTTATGTCTGAAGTATGTAATTTGGTCTAATTGAGCAGGTGCTACTTTCTGTTCTACATTCATTGTACCGAACTGTGTAAGTTAGGTAGCATTTGCAGAGCCCCAAATCAGTGAGAAGTTCATTTGCTGTATGTGATGTATATCCTATGTTTCCCGATATATTATTTGGATATAGATTGCAGGTGCTTAGAGGAGCCCACTTTCTTTCTATTATTAGATATAAGGCTTCTTTTTTCAGGTGTTTATGTTCTCCTAGAGAGTTTATGGTAGGATTTTATCAACAGAAGGCAATCTTCCTTTTAGTTGCATATCTTAAATTATGTCATATTGTACCAGTTATATATGCTACATTATGTCATAGTGTAGCATTTATATATACTAGATGTTGTATTTGCATGCATCAGTAGTTCATTTGACATTTTCTTTAAAATTTCTTGGTGAAGTAATGGTCATTCCACTTTCCAAAATCTAATAACGGATCCAAACTAAAAGCTATTTAATGAACAACATCCCTCTGTCTTTGTTTCATTTTCTCATCTATTGATATCAGTTTTCTTTATTATAGTTAAGTATGTGAATATTATTTTTCCCATGCTGTGAGTCTTTGTGAAGCTGGCATCTCATTGTAAAAAACTTTCAATTTATGTCAAATTGTGTAAAAGTGATGATTCCCCAACAACTGGTTCTTCACCATTTCCATTTAATTGCTTAAAGCTAACATTCTCATTATTCATTCTTTACTTTACGTGGAATTGATCTAAATTTGGTTTTGTTTTATGATGAATAGGTGATCAAAAACAATTTGTAGCATTGTAGACATAGAAATTGTGTGATTTGGATAAGGTTTGATTTATTACAACAGTTACATTTTCATGTACCCTAATTAATATGCTATTACTTCTTTTGTGCCGATAGATTTCAGATATATTTGATAATTTTGATGAATTTTTGTAATTGTTCTTTTGTTCTTTTTGGTTCAGCATAGATCGTGTGATTAGTGAGCATTCAAGCTCTGCAAAAAAGAAAAGGTTAGGTCTGATCTGATCTCAATATCAAATGTTGAGTCATTTGACACCCAGGATTCATCGGTTTCACCCAGCTGGTAATTTGTTATCACAGTCACAACTAGGCAACCAGCTGGTAATTTGCATGATTATTGAAACATATTTTTATTTATATTGTATTTTAACATTCAATATTTGTTGATTATTTTCACATAATGAACTTCTTTCACTTACTGCATTCTAACATTCAATATTGATTATTGATTATTTGATGTCATTTGCACAAATGTATGGATCAGTTTATATTGACAATGATAAGTGTTTCGAGGTTCATGTCTTATATTGTTTAGCCATTAGAACTATTTGTTGCGAGTTCGAATTTCATATGGAAGCTATGGATTCAGTTGAAGAGTACGTGTTTGATTTAATTTTCATTACTAAGGACCTTTACAATCAAGATCATTATTATTTTTATTGGAAAAAGTTTTTTAACCCCAGCCTGTGCGATGCACGAGTATCAAAAAGACACAATGACGTAACAATATCTCTTCTATTTTCAAATTTGTAATTGTTTTTCATTGTCCAATGTTAATTGTTCTTCTTCAATTTAATTATCGAATTACATTTATTATAATCTGTCATTATAAGTATTAATTTTTTAAAAGTCCGCCCGTGCGTGGCACGGGTATCAAAAACTAGTAAATAAATAAACAAATAAACAAACAAATACGTTTTTTGTGACGGTTTAGGCAGTTGTATAGAAAAAAGAATTCAAAATATTACCAAATTCAACGCCACACATGAAGCAATCGATCATATGACATTTTAATTTAAGTCAAACAAACTAATAATCTTAATCAAATCAACGCCACACATGGAGCAATACATCATATGACATATTTTAATCTAACTACCGAAGTGAAACTATTAGAGTATGTAAAGATCTTTGACACTACTGTTTAGGTCATCATCGCTCGTCTTTATTGCGTGTTTTGAAAAAAATAAGTTCATTAATGTTTTTAAAATGTGTGATAATGGTCTATGTCAATCTTGTGTGTTTAGAAAACATGTCAAACTTCTCTTTTATGATTCTTTATCTAATACCTATCTTCCATTTGACATTGTCCATAGTGATTTATGGACCTCCCCAGTCACATGGTCAGGAGGCCATCGGTATTCTGTCTTATTTCTTGACGACTACACTAACATGCTATGGATTTTCCCTCTCACCAACAAATCTCATGTTTTTTTAACATCCTTCTCAACTTTCATAAATTGATCTAAACACAATTTCATACAAACATTAAAACCTTTCAATGTGACAATGGCATCGAATATAACAAGTCCTTCCATAATTTTTGTTACCAAAATGGCATGGTGTTTCGTTTTTCTTGTCCCCACATGTCACCACAAAATGGCAAGTCATAACGAAAAATACGATCCATTAACAACATGGTCCACACCCTCCTCTCCCACGCTTCCCTACCTCCCTCCTATTGGCACCATGCCCTACAAATGGCCACTTACTTACTGAATATCTTGCCTACTAAAATTAAGCATTTTCACACTCCCACATTTCTTCTTTATAGAAAACACCCCCGTACTCTCATCTACGCACATTCGATTGTCTCTGTTATCCACTTCTACCATCCGTTTTCATAAACAAATTGGAAAATCGCTTATCTCCGTGTGTTTTCCTTGGGTACCCCTCCAATCATAGGGGGTACAAATCCCTCGAAATCTCCACTTTCAAACTTATCATATCTCGTCACATAGTCTTTGATGAAAAAGTCTTCCCCTTTCGTCATCCTCAAAACACGTCGTCATCCTACATGTTTCTTGACACCGGCCCTCACCCGACCCTTTGGAGTTCCGTCGACCCCTCGACTCCCTCTTCTGCACCGAGTACGACTTCATAGGATGACCAAACTCCTCCACCGACCACCCATACTCACAGTTCGCCCCAAACTCCCCCTCCCACACAAACAGCCCACACGGGCCAACATTCCATTCCTACCCCCACTGCCCAAACTGGCCCATAACCTACTACACCTATTTGCACATTCGGCCCTCCTACCAGCCTATCGTCCTCTGCCTCCCCATCATGATCAGTTGTTTTACACACTCCCTCCCCTCTCAGCGCCTCCACATCACCGACGACACCTACCCCCGCCCCACTCCACCGTCGTCGCCCCCCACCCGAACCATTACCACACGAAGCATGATCTTATCCCTATTCCAAAAACCGTCATTGAATCCTTAACCATACCCGTGTGGAACCGTGCCATGATAGACGAGTTCACTACTCTTATCGATAATAATACTTGGGAGTTAGTGCCTCGTCTGCCGGATATGAATTATTCGTTGTATGTGGATCTTCAAACATAAATGTAAATTTGATGGTACTCTTGAACACTATAAGGCCCGTTTCGTGTGTGATGGAAGGTATCAGCAGGTCGGCGTGGACTGTCATGAAACTGTCAGCCCCATGGTTAAGCCCGCTACTATACTGACTGTTCTTTCTCTTGCCCTTTCTGAATGTTGGGACATCAATCAACTTGATGTAAAAAGTGCATTCTTACATCGTCATTTGTACGAAACAGTCTACATGCATCAGCCATTAGGGTTCCAGAGTTCACCTTTTCCTCACTAAGTTTGCAGACTGAAGAAGTCTCTTTACGGGTTAATTAAAGCAGGCACCCAGAGCTTGGTACTAGCGGTGTGCAAATTATGTTAGCACTCTGGGTTTTCGGCATAGTTCCTGTGATCACTCATGATTTATTTACAGACATGTTTTTGACACTGCCTACCTCTTACTATATGTTGATGATATCATTTCTATTGCTTCTTCCTCAACACTAAAGACTCATACTTTGGCTCGATTGTCTGTTGAATTTGCCATGAAGGACCTCGGTTCTCTCAGTTATTTTCTTGGCATCTCTGTGACCGTACCTCCAACGGCTCTTCTTATCTCAGCAGGCGTATGCACCAATATTCTTGCTCGAGCCAAAATAACAGATTGCAATTCAGTTCAGACACCAATTAATACAACTTGTAAGTTGAGAGCTACTCCTGTGACTTGATCGATGATCCTACCACCTATCACAGTCTTGCTGGGGCTCTCCAGTACCTCACATTTACGCACCCAAATATTTCTTATGCAGTCTAGCAGATTTGTATGCATATGCATGCCCCTATGACTTTTAATTTACATGCCCAAAAACGTATTCTCCGATACGTCAGGGGTACTTTAGGTATGGGGGTCTACATGCATCGCAGCCACCCATCTTTACTTATTGCTTACACAGATGCAGATTGGAGGGGATGCCCGGACACTCGGTGATCCACTTTTGCTTATTGTGTCTACCTTGGTGAAAATCTTATCTCATTGTCATCCAAGCGTCAGACAACGATTTCACGTTCTAGTGCCGAGGTAGAGTACGGAGGTGTAGCACATATAGTTGCGGAGATATGTTGGCTTCACAACCTCCTTCTTGAGTTGGGTAGACCTCCCTAATGGACCTCTCTTGTCTATCGCGATAATGTTAATGTTATTTACATGTCCGGGAACCCCATTCAGCATAAGCGCACCAAACACATCGAATTAGGCATCCATTTTGTACGGGATCAGGTTAGCAAGGGTAATGTACTAGTTCTTCGTGTTCCTTCACGCTATCAGCTAGCATATATCTTCACTAAAGGACTACCATGAGCTCTCGTTTTTTATTTTTGGTCCAGTCTAAGCATCTGTGACTATCCTCCTAAGAGTGAGGGGGTATATTAGAGTAGGTATATATTATGTAAATCTTATATAGTTTAGGGATATATTCGATAACTCTTGTAGCTATAAATATTGTTGTTTAATAAGAAGAAGACAACACATTGAATCCTATTAGAAACAAAATAAAGTTAGATTGAAAATACCTATTTATTCTTTAAGTCTTTTTTGTCAAATGTGTCACTATCATAACGTCATCTGGAAGTTACATTACGGAAGCTAGATGCGACCGTTGAGCAACGATGGTAGTTGTTAGGCAACGATGAGGTCGTCGATGAAGATGTGACTGTCGAGGATCTGACATTTGATACCATGAACAATGTGAAGCGACTCGCAAAGTTCTTGGGCTACCTGTTCACAGAGGAGGAAGAGGCCGAAGGCATGGTGGAAGGAATTGTTAGACTCTGTAGTTTTGAAACCTTAAGCGAGGTTAATAAGCATGGGGATTTCCGTGAGTGTATACCTAATGATGTGTTGTTTTGGAAAGGTATAATCAAAGATTGGACGGACTATCTAACCGATGAAATGAGTACTATTTTAGATGAAATCACTAAACTAAAGCTTCATGGTTTAAATATCTCCTTCTATTTATATTCCGGATTAAGGGTATCATGCATAACGGTGCGTATTTGATATTATCGAGTTGTAATAAGTTAGTACGTACATTTTCATTGTTGTTTGTTCCGTTCTATGCTTCTCTCATTTTTTGTATAATAATGTGCTGAAAGGATGTGATTCAAATTCTTTCTTTCAAATGTACCGTTTTTTTGGTGTTCCTTTTAACTGCGAACAAAGTTAATATAAACACGAAACCCTGTCTACCGAGAAGGTATAATAACCGTCGAATACGAAAGGTTACAAAAACGCCAACAAAAAAATTTACAACATCATGTAAGAAAACTCAAACCCACACCAAACGTCCGGATCGTAAAAGACAAAGAGACCTATCATATTAATTATATAACGTTTTCAGATGCGTGGCAGTCTCACATTTCATTACTGTTGGTGCCAGACGTTTTTTTTTCATTTGTTTAGGTGGGCGGTGTGTGGTGACATTAAGATCATTTCTCCACGCATTTTCTCCACTTCTCTCCACTATCTCTCTCTAAAGTTTCTCTTATCTCTACACTTTCTCTGGTTTACTGTCTGTTGCTCGACGTCGTTGGCTAGTGGCTGAAGGCGGTTCGCGACGATTCTCAGGGTTTTATCACCTACTCCTATTGCCGGATTTTATGGTCACCGTTGTTGGTTTTTACCTCAGCGATGAGACCGCCGGTGTTCGTGATAGCCGACGCCTTTCCGATCTGAAGATATCTGGTGTTATCGCTCATCGAGATGGGGTTTTCCTGACGTTGAAGTGGCGGCTGTATAGTCGTTGCCCCGTTCACCCAGCGGCGGTCCCGTCGGCCGTTGATGCGACGTAGTGATTGCCGATCTTTTCTCTCTGAGTAGGGGGTTCGTTGGTTGAAGCAAGGCTGCCGGAGGGAAGGTGATGCAGTCGCCGGTTTGTGAGGGTCGGATGGTGAAGCCAAGTCGCCGGCGGGTTTGATCGGGGATGGGTGTCCGAGGTCGGAGAAGAAGGAGTGGGGAACGGCCGTGAAATCGAAATGAGGGGGGTTATGACACCTTGCTTTCTCTCTTCTCTATTACTTTATTTTGTTTTATCTGTAGATTTTTTCTAATTTCGTCGCAGGCCACTTCTACGAATATTGATTTGGCTTCCATTGATGATGCATGCATTTTGGGATACGACTTCAAGATTCTTACATTATAAAAAGATGAGGTTAACTCTTTGCTTTTGAAAACTGATCTGTTATGTGTATTATTTATGGGGTTTACTGATTCAATTTCTTATTTTCTGATTCTAACTTGGCTCTTTAAACATGGCTGTTATAATATCAATTGGGGGTAGTCTCTCTATTTGTTAAGTTGATGTTGCTGAGCAGGAATGTGGTTACAAAATCAATTCTGAGAGCAGGTGTCGCCTTTGGATATTAATCTATGCTTTGTGATGGTTTGTACAAGGCTATGAGGACATTTTATAAGCTTATATTCCTGCTAATGAAATCGTTTGTTTCTTTAAAGCTATGTGTAACGTCCCAAACCCGTTTTTATTATCATTATCATGTGTTGGTGGAAGGGTCGGGTAAGTGCGATTTCAAGTAGAACTCGCTACAACTAATAAGATATGTTTAGAGTTAAATTCAGGAGGGGTGTTTATTGCCAAATAAGAAAGTTGGTGGTACACTTAGTGCAACTTAAAGTTAGTGGGTAATATTGGTATCATGGGGTTTTGAGGAAGGACTAGATGAGTAAATAAAGAAAATAAAACAAAGTCTAGGTTCTTCCCCAGACTCAAAAACCACACAGGAAGGAAGAAGAGGAGAGGGAGAGCCATGGTAGATCTAGAATCCCCAAATTGAGCCTTGTTGTGAAGGAATTGGAGGAAGGAATACCGAAATTAAGTTCTATGAGGCCCCTAGATTTCGATTCTTCTCATGAATCTTGGTCTACCCATCAAGTAAGTAAATTGTTTAGTTGGGCGATTTTATGAACTTCATCTAGAGATCAAATTGTTGGGGGAAATTGGTTGTGTATGGATGTAGTAGCCTAACTATTGAATAAGACCTTGTTGCATGCTTGATTATACATGATTTTCTTGTATGTGTTGAGTTGTAGATAGAGGTTTAAATCCATGGGAAGGGGATATCGAAAATTGGTATGTATGCATGTGTTTTTGTAGTTTCAAATCGTTAAATGAATTGACGACTTGAATCAATATGATATTTGATGTTATTTAGAGTATGTGGATGTCATGAAACTTAGGTAGGATTAACCTAATGAACAAATATGATGATTTATGAGTTGATTTTAGGTATGCACTCTAAGTGTTATGTTTGGAATGTTTTGCTAGGCAAAACTCCTAAGTCAAAGTTCCGAAGGAAGTTCCTCCGGAACTTCTTCTACACTATGGAGTTCCTCCGGAACTTTCTCTAGGTTACTCCGGAACTTTGACTTTCTCTCTCTGCACAAGTTCCAAGGTATACTGTAACAATCATGATTTTTTTTTAAAATTAATAAAAAAATATTTTAGTTATTATGTTATTTACCTATTTTTTTAACGACACTTATTTACCTAATTAAATTAATTCTTCCAAAAATATTAGTGAATAAATGGTATTACGTTTTAAACATATACTATACAAACTTAATCATTTTACTTAATGTCTTTTAATGGTGTTTTTCATTAAATTTTACATTCATTTTTTAACCACTTTCGATTTATTAAAGAAAAGAAAGAGAAAGAAACATAATTGTTATTAAATAAGTTGTTTTAAAGAAATATATATTTTACAAAGTTATGATGTAGTTTCTTAATTTTTTTATAGTAACTTTAAAACAAATTTGTTGAAAAAAAAAATATTAATAATAATAAATAAAGGGTTATTTTTATATAATATTTTTAGAATTGATTTAGGAGTTTGTATAAAAAAAAAAAACAAAAAAAAAAAAAAACGAAATTTTATGTCACAGCTTCGTTTTTCCGGCCAAGTCGCCGGCGGAGACCTCACCCATGCCGGAAAGCACCAAATCACCATTAAACCTACGTTTCACTCATCAATTTTCATCATAAATGGTCCTAAATCGCGATTAAATCATCATTACAAGCTCAAACCGACCATTAATCGCGATTTAATCCACCATTATTCGATTGAACGTTGAATTAATTCGGGACTTTAAACCCGAATTAACTCGAATTCGTCATGGTTTTCACCTATAAATTGTTCCTAAATCCTCCCTTTAGCGTTTGCGCACTCCAAACCAGCAAAACCACATCAAATATCGTCCGTTTCAGCCCTGGTTCGAGCTCGCCGCTGCCGCCGCCGCCGCCGCCGCATAGCTCCGGCGACCTTCATTATTTTCGTTTTCGGGCACCCGTTTGAGGTATGTTTTTGCACCATTATGGTCGGTTTTTACTATTGAGTAAAAGCCCTATGGATATTTTATCATTCATACACGTTTGGTATATCAATTTTGGGCTCCAAGATCTAGGGTTTTTCGGATGGATATATGATGAAGAAGATGACTGGGACTAGTTGGATTTAAACATATCGTTCAGAATTAAAATCAAAATGGTGTGTAGCTTAGTTGGTCAGGCGCTGGTCTGCAAAGTATAGGTCATTGGTTCGAAACCCGCATACTACATTTTTCTCAATTTATCCGTCAATATCCTTTTTTTTTATTAATTTAAAACCTTTAAAAATGTTATATTATTCCAGAAAATTTTCAAGAATAATTTATAAACCTTTTAAATCCTCCTAGACCATAAAAAACAATTTTTTTTTCTTCTTAATAATAAAGAAAAGGGAAATACTTATATAAATTTCAATCAATTTTTTTTTTAACAAAACAAATGCCTAAAGATCAACTATTTTAAACACTTGCTTTAAAACTTATACAACTATTCATTTTCTCATTTCTATTTGGTCTTTAAAAGATCAATCATTACACCACTATTTATTATTAATCATAGGTAACCACTCTTTTATACAAATTTATGGTGATTGTTAAGATGTTTTATGAAACGAGACGACGTTTTAATTTCAATAATTATTATATCATTAAGGCCTGACTAGAAATATTCATTTTAATGAATAAATCTTTAGGCGGTTACACTTTCTTGTTTCTCTAACTTACTTTACATCTTAATTATTTAGTTGTAAAACCCTATAGTATTTAATAGACACAGCTAAGGTTTACTTGTTAAAAGGCTAAATCAACTAAATACCATCTTCCCCAATTCATCTAGTCCATCGAAACCCTAGATGTCTAGAAACACGTTATTCAACCTCATGACCTTCGGTTAATGAACTCGTTATTCGTTTAGGACGTCATCACACTTAAAGCTTTCCTTTACGCAAGCTAGCATTTCGTGCAATCTAAGGTGAGTTCATAGCCCCTTTTTCTTTAAATTTTTAAACCATTTTGGGGTGGAAAACACGCACAAACTAAACTCACCATTATTACTTTATTTTTAGCAAACCATACATTCTATCATGCTTTTATTAAGTCGATCAGTTTATTATTACTACGCAAAGTCAAATATTGTTAAATACTTGTATTTATACGTGTTATAACATATAGACGAATACTTTGTCATGCTATTCATTATATGCTATTGTGTAACTTGTATGTTATATGGTCCCAATGCTGAGATTCCTTTGAGAGGAATTGAACACGCGGACAAACTTGTATGCTATCGGCTCCCAACGCTGAGATTCCTTTGAGAGGAATTGAACACGCGGACAATCTTTTGTGCTATATGGTCCCAACGCTGAGATTCCTTGAGAGGAATCGAACACGCGGACAAACATTCATGCTATTTATTTGACTCATGTTATTTGATAATTTCATGCTAATTATTGTTTATCCGTTTAACATGTATGACTTTGCAAATCTTTACCAAACATTTTCTGTAACTATTATTCTATTATACCTATGACTCACCAACTATGCATATAGTTGACCATTTTTGCGTGTTTTTCAGGAAATGGACATCCAGCATAGGTGTTGATTATAACTAGGAGATTGTGGACCTAGTTAGGATTTATGTTATTATTTAAGCAACGTGCCTTGTAATAGACGTTTAAGTTTGAGTTATTAATAAAATTTAGTATTCTTTTTTTTCTTCCATGTGGTTCTATACTCTATTCGTGACACCTCGATGTTTCCGCCATCGGTCGGGGTGTTACATATAAAGCTGTCAGGAAGCAGTTTTACTTTACGGCATGCTGTACACTGTTCACCGAAAGGTCTACTTAACTGTTCACAGAAGCATGCTTGTACTACAACAACTTTTGGAGTAGATAATGTTTGTTTATTTAGCCTAGGGGCTAAAAGGAAATAAAAGAATATCTTTTATTTCCTCCTTGCACTATATATATTAGTTTTACTTCATTATTTAAGTAGTGATCCCTGAACTTATATTTCAGCTGTAACTCTCTTGTAAACATCTTTGAAGTATTAATATAGTAGTGCTTGGAAGTTATATCTCTTGTGCATTTACTTTACTTCTTGTTTATTAGTTACTTTTTCGGATCAACACATCTTTGTTTAGAACACAAACAAGTCGGATTCCGCCTTTCTTGTTTGAAACCTTCTTGTAACTTGATAAGGTTAACAAGTTAACCACGATTCAACATGTTTGATAAAATGCCTAAGTGAAGATTAGTGAATCGTCATGTATATTGTGATGCTCAATGGGTGTAAAATGTTACGTGGGATGCAAGTACGTATATAAAGGATGGGTAAATTGGTATGCTAAATTGCTAATTATGTATACAAAGAACTATGTGTTTTACACAAGCCAAGTGTTTGTGAAAATGCTTAAGAGGAATATGAAGCTTGAAAGTTTGTGGTTAAGATCAAAGTGATGCATGGTGTATTTCCTAGTGTCATGAATGATCATAATTGTGAAGTGTGTAAACCTAGATGGTTAGTCTAACAATCGTGGAAATATAGTTGAAGCAAATGGAAGCTCGAGTCCCAACGGGAAGAAAAGACTAAAGCCTAAACCTTTGAGGTAACGTAAGATGTGTTTTGATTATTCATGATAAAATGTGAGTAATCTTATCCTAATTAGCAAGTATGGTTCTGGTTATCTATAAACCATATATTATGTTAGATAAAGAAGGTGGGTCGGGATGAACTCCCAAGGACTTAGTGTGGTTATAAAAAGATGTAGATATTGACCCATGTGGGTAAGATGTAGATATTGACTCGTGTGGATAAGACGTAGATATTGACCCGTTTGGGTAAGATGTGGATATTGACCCGTTTGGGTAAGATGTGGATATTCACCCGTTTGGGTAAGATGTGGATATTGACCCGTTTGGGTAAGATGTGGATATTGACCCATTTGGGTAAGATGTGGATATTCACCCGTTTGGGTAAGATGTGGATATTGACCCGTTTGGGTAAGATGTGGATATTGACTTTTGAGTAAGATGTAGATATTGACCCGTTTGGGTAAGATGTGGATATTGACACGTATGGGTAAGATGTAGATATTGACTCGTTTAGGTAAAGATGGTTGAAATGATCCGGTTGGGTAGGATGTATGAGCCAAAGTACGCTAATATAGTGTATGTTGAATGAACTCGTTTGGGTTAAGATGAATAGATTAAAGTGTGTTTAGTTAAGTGTGTAATTTGACCATTGAGTTAAAATGGATAAATTATAGTATGATCACGTAAGTTGTGTAAGGTGACCCGTTTGGGTGAAGATGGAATAACACCAATGTGTGTTATACAAAGTGTGTATTATGACCCGTTTGGGTAAGATGGAATAACACAAATGTGTGTTATACAAAGTGTGTATTATGACCCGTTTGGGTAAGGATGGATAACACCCATGTGTGTTATACAAAGTGTATAATAAAACCCGTTTGGATAAGATGGGTAGACCAATGAATGTTTATGTAAAGTAGCTTTTGTGACCCGCTTGGGGAAGTGGAGATTTCTAACCCGACTAGGTAAGGAAAAAAACGGATTTAAGATCCAATAAGTATGACCTTCGGGTAAGACGGGAATCGTATTGAATACGATTCCAAGTATAAACCCCTTTGGGTGTAGGTAAGTTAATAGATTGCAATTATATGTTACATTGCAATGGGTAATAGGTGGGGAACAAGGTGGGTGAAGGAATTGATGATTTCCTTGTTACTAGTGGGGGTAATGGGTCAAACGGGTTGGAATGGGTTCACTAACATTTTCCAACTTGTTATTTGACACTTAGTGCAAATGGAAATTAAAGTCCATCTTATAGAAGATTTCATGTTGTATGACATTTAAAGAAGTGGTGGAGATTGAGATTTATGGGAGTTTGGGTGAAGAGGGCAGAATCTGTGATTCGTAGGCTACAAAATCAGGGTAGCCTACGAATTTTGTAATCTGTCCATCAAAGCTGCTGATTTCGTAGGCTACGAAATCAGGGTAGCCTACGAATTTTACAATCTGTCCAAAATTTTAAAAAATATGTTTTGTGCTGATTGGTTACTATAATGCCATTAATACTAATACGTCACTAGTATTGATAACAGGAAACACGTAGGAAAATGGATGGGTCATGGCGAAGCTCGAGCACGATGAACCGAACATCTCATCTATTTTGGGAGGCGTAACTTTATGCCCTCTACGAATATTTGTTAGGTTATATAACTTTTATCAAAACACGAGTACGCAGCGGAAAGAACCCTATGAATTAATCTAACTAACCGGTTTTAGAATGTGTACCTTTTTAGCTCGGCAAGACTTGATCTCTTGGAGGATTTGATATAAATCCCTCTACGATCGCACACACGACACGCCAATGCTATGTGCTAGCAACCGATCACGAACTTCTCTTGATGTAGGCTTGGTCGAACCACACAAGAAATCGCAACCCCCCTTGGGTTTTCTTGTTGCCGAAATTTAGAGAGAGTATAGAGAGAGAATTGGAGTTTTCTTTTATCTGATAAAAGCAGCAACTAATCCTTAAACCCTGAGGGTCTATTTATAGGATTAGAATACTTGATAAACAAGCAAAAGGGATAGGCATAAGAGCCCTAGCCGAATTCGGCCTAGAGGCCTTATCCACAACCTTTTCTCAATTGTAATCCAATTACAATTCTCTCTAATTACAACTAACACCCCTCTGTTAACAATTAACTGTCAGTTTTTAACGAAACCTCGTTAAATGTTCGTGATAAATATTAATTAACCATTAATTAATATTAATACATTTGGTGTCGAGACGTGTGACCCCGTAGGCTTAAATAATATCCGGACATACGCTTACTATTACATGATCATATCCCTACAGCTCCCACTTGAGCTTGCAATAGTAAAGGTAATAACATTGGTTAGCGTCTAGCAACACGCCAATGCTCCCAGAAATATTTAAGTACAGTTTCTCAAAGTGTATTTAAATGGTACAGTCATTACTATCCCTTTGTTACCGATACCGTGTTAAATATGAATATGGATCAAGTCATTTCATACTTTAACGATTCTGTTTCTCATTCTCACAACTAACTTAAGATTACCAAATTGCAAACCGAGACATCTCTAGATTTCATTTGGGCACGGCCATGCAAACATCTTAATTAGTCCAATGAGGGGCCCAGTGGTATCTGCTTCAGCACAAAGCTGAAGGAACAAATCCTCTTGACTACACGTGTCAAGTCACATACTTCACTACACTTACTGAAAATAGCCCTTTTGTACTACCTTATTCAGGATAGTTAGACCTATATCAAGTAGGTGCAATCCATACATGCATGACCTGCTTGTATCTCAAGTCTAAGGATGAGTAAAGCAACCATTTACGAATTTCACTTAATGACGCCGATCCATAAAGTGACAATTCGTTAGTGGGTCAGTCCAGTATGCATCCAATGAATACCATGTGAGTTTGGTGGGACCATCATAACCAATCACTCAGATTTTGTTTTAGTTTAACTATATTCCCATATAGTTAATTGACAATGGACAATTTAGAATACTTGACAAGTACTCAAGGATTAAACATGCAAATATAGGACACAACTTAACCATTAAATGAAATCAAACATATCAAATACTTTATTTCATTATATAAACAGAAATTGCTTAATGTCCTTTATCCAAATACCGAACATCAGACATACATGATTTAACTAGCTAATTTAAGTCCCATGCCCTCGGCATGCCTTTCAAGCTTCGGCCTCGACAAAGCTTTCGTGAAAGGATCAGCTAAGTTAATATCTATGTGAACTTTGAGTAATTTGATTTCACCTAGTTCGATCTGCTCACGAACATAGTGATATCTCCTGGCATAGTGTCTGGCGCCCTTCTGAACTCCAGGTTCTTTGGCGATGACTAATGCACCCGAGTTATCGCAGTACATGTCAATAGGCAAGTTACTTGTGGGCACAATGTCTAGCCCATTAATAAACTTCCTTATCCAGACAGCCTCCATTGCAGCTTCCGAAGCAGCAATGTACTCAGACTCTGTTGCAGACATAGCAACTGTGGTTTGTTTCTTGCTTTTCCAATCCACAGCGCCTCCATTCATAACGAAGACGTACCCAGACTGAGACTTCGTGTCATCTCTATCAGTCTGAAATCCAGCATCACAGTATCCGGTCACTTTGAGCTCTTGATCTGGATTTCCCCCATATACCAAAAACAAATCTCTAGTAGCCCGTAGGTACTTGAGAATGGTCTTAACAGCAGTCCAGTGACTTTCACCTGGATTCTGTTGATAACGGCTAACGATATTTTGCGCAAACGCTATATCGGGTCTAGTGCATCTCACCGCATACATTATAGAGCCTACAGCCGAAGCATAAGGGACTCTCTGCATACGCTTCACCTCATCAGGTGTAGAAGCACCTTGCTTGACCGACAGACCAAGTCCTTCCTGCATTGGTACTATACCACGCTTGGAATTCTCCATCTTGAATCGCTTCAAGATCTTATCAATATAAGCACTTTGACTTAGTCCAATCAACCGCTTAGTTCTATCTCTATAGATCTTGATTCCAAGAATGAATGCTGCTTCTCCCAAGTCTTTCATGGCAAAACACTTTCCAAGATGGGATTTTACATCTTGCAACATTGGAATGTGTTTTCCTATTATCAATATGTCATCTACATATAAGACAAGGAAAGTAACATTACTCCCACTAGTTTTGCGATATACACATGGCTCATC
The DNA here is from genome assembly GCA_039602395.1 of Deinandra increscens subsp. villosa. Classification (NCBI taxonomy): domain Eukaryota; kingdom Viridiplantae; phylum Streptophyta; class Magnoliopsida; order Asterales; family Asteraceae; genus Deinandra; species Deinandra increscens. Next base: position 116,308 of record JBCNJP010000024.1, on the reverse strand, counting down.
GGGATTCTGAACGAAACCAAACTTTTTGATTTCTTCATCAAACCGTTTATTCCAACTCCTCGATGCTTTCTTTAGTCCATAAATAGACCTTTGAAGCTTGCATACTTGGTTGGGATGTTTTGGATCAATGAACCCTTCAGGTTGATCCATATAGACTTCTTCATCCAAGTAACCATTTAAGAAGGCAGTCTTAACATCCATTTGCCATATCTCAAAGTCATAGTACGCTGCTATGGCTAAGAGAATCCTAATAGCTCTAATGTCTGCTACTGGTGAAAAGGTCTCATCATAGTCAACGCCAAAACGTTGAGTATAACCTTTCGCCACGAGACGAGCTTTATAGGTGTGTACATTTCCATCCATGTCGGTCTTCTTCTTGAAGAGCCATTTACTCCCAACGGTTCTTGCGTTAGGAGGAAGATCAACCAGGGTCCAAACGTGGTTATCTTGCATGGATTTCATTTCCACATTCGCAGCTTCAAGCCATTTGTCAGATTCCGGATCTGATAATGCAGCTTTGAAGTTCGGAGGCTCATTGAGATCTCCTGATACGTTATCCTCGGATTCGACTAGACCAATCCATCTATCCGGATTACGTACGACCCTTTCGGATCTACGAAGTGGAATCGCAACATCATCGACTTGAGGTTCATCTCTTTGAACATTTCCCCCCCCCAAGTTGATGATTGCTAGTTGTTTCAGAAGGTGACACATCTTCTAGTAGTTCTACAATTCTCCCACTGTTCTCTTGAGCTATAAAATTCTTTTCAAAGAATTCAGCATATCGAGCAACACGAACAGTGTTTTCGGAGGGATTATAGAAGTAGTAACCCATTGTTTCCTTTGGGTATCCCACGAAGATGCACTTAGTAGTCCTGGGTTGTAATTTGTCAGGCGTATCACGCTTCACAAGTGCCTCACATCCCCAGACTCGTAAGTAAGACAACACAGGGACTTCTCCATGCCATAATTGATATGGTGTCTTTTCAACCTTCTTGGTTGGAACCATATTTAGAACGCGTACAGCGGTTTCTAGAGCAAAATCCCAAAATGATAATGGGAGAGTTGTAAGGTTCATCATCGACCTCACCATCTCTAGTAAGGTTCGATTCCTCCTCTCAGACACTCCATTATGCTGAGGAGTATAAGGAGGAGTAAGCTGTTGGACAATTCCACACGCTTTAAGATAATCCTTAAACTCTTGGCTTAAGTATTCTCCACCACGATCCGATCGAAGGATCTTGATGGTCTTACCGAGTTGATTTTCAACCTCGTTCTTAAACTCTTTGAATGTTTCAAATACCTCATGTTTATGTTTAAGCAAGTAAACATAACCATAACGGCTGAAATCATCCGTGAAAGTCACGAAGTAGCTAGCACCTTTTCTTGACACATGTCTAAATGGGCCACATACATCGGTATGGATGAGTCCAAGTAGCTCTTTTGCCCTTTGCGGCTTGTTCGGAAAGGGTTTTCTTGTCATCTTTCCTGAGATGCAGGAAACGCATTGATCAAATGATTCATCATTTGATTGTAAGATCCCTTCACGTTGAAGTCTTTCAATGCGGTTTTTGCCAACATGGGCAAGACGACAGTGCCTAAGATAGGTAGAGTCCAAACTAGTTTTGGCTCGTTTGCTAACAGTGAACATTGAATTATTTGAAACACAACCACGCATATCAATTTCATAAAAGCCATCACAAGGAATAGCATCAAAATAATGAACATTATTTTTAGAAACTGAAATACTGATATCATTAAAAACATTAATGTATCCTTGGTTTTTCAACAAAGAAACTGAAATAACACCTCTAGTGATAGAAGGTGCATAATGACAATTGTCTAATACAATGGATAACCCAGAAGGCAGAATTAAATGAAATTCTCCTATAGCTTCCACAGCTGCTGGCAAACCATTTCCAACGAACAGCTGCAAAGCCCCAGGCTTCAGTTTCCTCCTCTTTCTAAGACCCTGTAACGAATTACAGATGTGAGTTCCACAACCGGTGTCATACACCCATGAATCACTCTTAGAAAAGGAAAATAATTCAATTGTGAAGATACCTGAAGTACTAGTCCCACTAGTATTCTTTCTCTTCTTCATCAACTCAGCTAGGTAGGTAGGACAGTTCCTCTTCCAGTGTCCGACTTCACCACAATGGTGACAGATCTGGTCCTTAGCCTGATGCTCTTTAGGGGCCGGAGGGGTTTGCTTGGCTTTAGGGATATGGGCAACAGCCTTGCCTTTACCCTTGCCATCAATCTTGCCCTTCCCCTTTTGCGGTCGTTTAGCCTTTTGGATCTTACCCCCCTTGATCATAAGAACTTGGGGTGTTTCAGTGGCCTTTTTAGGAATCGTTTTTTCATACTCGACAAGCATAGCATGAAGCTCAGGTATAGTCTTAGTCATACTATGCATGTTATAGTTGCGCACAAAACCCTCAAAATCCTTCGTAAGCGATTTGAGGATCATGCCAACTGCAACAGCACGATTATACCCATAATTGAGCGATTCCAATTTGTCAAAGTAGCTCTTCATCTTGAGCACATGACTACTGACCGATTTACCAGTTTCAAGCTTCAAGTCGTGGAGTTCCACAACTAGGTCGAACAATTCGACACCAGCTTGTTTTTCATACATCTTTTTCAGCTCTTTGATCATATCACAAGGTGTATGAAATTCGTATTGCTTCTGAAGATCGGGAGTCATACTCGAGATCATCATACAAGCAACCTCATCGTATCTGCTGTACTCTGCGTTGTAGAACGCTTTCTCTTGCTCAGAGGCATCAGCAGCTGGCTCGGTCGGCCAATGATGTTCAAGGACATCGGTTCTCCGTTCAACTCTAAGGACAATCCTCAGTTGACGGTACCAGTCATTGAAGTTAGATCCGTTCAGCTTTTCTCTTTCAAACATTTGACGAAAAGCATGACCAACATTGTTTTGAGGAGGGTTTGTTGCCATCTACAAAACAGATTAAGTTCAAAAATCAGTATTTTCGATAATCTTTTCCTTAATAAATTTAATTACCCAATGTTTAAACATTTTAAACAATTAAGCTTTATTAAGGCTAGGATCCAATTGACATGCCATCATTTCATCAGTTGATCTGCTAGAAATGATGCATTCAAATGGTAAGTGACGATCACTAATTGTATTCCAAATACAATTCCTAGATTTTATGGGACCTACAACTTGCACCAAGTGATTTGTAGTCATGTTTCATCCCATCTTTTGCCACGGGCCAAGGGTCTCACCGCCTAGCTCGTTTTAAGTCGTCCAGCCAAGAACGCACAAATTGTCCACCATTGTGTACCAATGAGTGGGAATTTGTCATGCAAATGCCATTTTACCATTGTGTACCAATGAGTAAGATGACATCCACAAGTGTCCTTTACAAGGTGGATGGCAAAGACTTAAGTTTGGTTTGGGTCAAAACAATTTTGATGCGTGATCAAAAAGGTTATGTGTGAAGATTCATGCACTTCTTCATCACATAATGTGTTTATAAAATTCTTTGTTTGTCTTCCAAATCAAAAGAGCTCGGTAGCTCCATTTGCAACACACAAAGAAGCGTAGGGGTGAGGTTTGCAACTTTTGCAATTAAAAACCTACCCACTTTAGGGAAGCAGAGCGACCCGACTTATACCTCTCTTAGAGTGTGTTCAAATGGGTGAGCCGGTGTTTCTTTTGAGTTTTAGGACACAAATTTTATTTTATAAACAAAATCATATTTCAATAGATTATTTAAGCAAATTTCGATTTTCATAAAACAAATTTGCAATAAACCTTTTATTATGTCACAATTATCAGATAATCACATAATCTTAGGGTTTCTAATTATCACATATATTTTTAATTTAATCCTCTTTGATTTAAGTAATAACCATGAACGATTTGCATGAAACATCATGGTTTTTACTTCTTTTTAACACTTTAAAGTTTTAAAGGTACAACATGTTGTTCATAACAATTATCTAATAATAATAAAAACTTGGATTTAAAATTTTAGATCACAAAAATCAAATTTTAGAGCTAAAAATTAGGGTTTCCGATTCGGCAAGAGGTTTTCGATTCATTATTTGAGTTTACGATCGGAAAGCATGGGTTTTCGATCGAAACAGGGTTTTCGATCGGGTACTTTTCGATCGTAGACTATTCGATCGGGTCGAAAAGCCTTTCCGATCGGAACCTTTCCGATCGGATACTTTTCGATCGGCCCGAAAAGCCTTTTCGATCGGTTACTTTTCGACCAGTTCGTAAACACTTTACGATTTGGATCGAAAAGTTGGGTTTCCGGTCGAAAATCAAGGGTCTCCGCACCGGAATAGGTTTTCCGATCGGAAATCAAGGGTTTCCGATCGGGTCGAGAAGCGTTTTTCGATCAGGGACTTTTCGATCGGGTCGAAAAGTCCTATTCCATCGAATTTTTTCCGTTTTTTTACCAATTGCGAAACCTTTTCCAATTGTAAAACACGATTTTTAAATGAATCGAAAAGCTAGAATCTGGTTTTGGTTACCCCCCTTCCAAGTTTTATTCCCGGTAATTAATTAAAATCATAGGTGGCTCGTGATACCACTGTTAGGTTATATAACTTTTATCAAAACACGAGTACGCAGCGGAAAGAACCCTATGAATTAATCTAACTAACCGGTTTTAGAACGTGTACCTTTTTAGCTCGGCAAGACTTGATCTCTTGGAGGATTTGATATAAATCCCTCTACGATCGCACACACGACACGCCAATGCTATGTGCTAGCAACCGATCACGAACTTCTCTTGATGTAGGCTTGGTCGAACCACACAAGAAATCGCAACCCCCCTTGGGTTTTCTTGTTGCCGAAATTTAGAGAGAGTATAGAGAGAGAATTGGAGTTTTCTTTTATCTGATAAAAGCAGCAACTAATCCTTAAACCCTGAGGGTCTATTTATAGGATTAGAATACTTGATAAACAAGCAAAAGGGATAGGCATAAGAGCCCTAGCCGAATTCGGCCTAGAGGCCTTATCCACAACCTTTTCTCAATTGTAATCCAATTACAATTCTCTCTAATTACAACTAACACCCCTCTGTTAACAATTAACTGTCAGTTTTTAACGAAACCTCGTTAAATGTTCGTGATAAATATTAATTAACCATTAATTAATATTAATACATTTGGTGTCGAGACGTGTGACCCCGTAGGCTTAAATAATATCCGGACATACGCTTACTATTACATGATCATATCCCTACAATATTTAACTGTGTACTCTGATGAATAAAAATGATGTGTATGAATATGAACGTATCGAGTGGTTAAACGGTTAGTCTTTTGATGGATAAGCACGTTTAATTAATGAGATTTTCTGGGACGTATTCACACACGTTAAAACAAGTCTTTTAACGGTTCGGGCCTTACACTATGATGAATTTTTTTCTGGGCTCATGTTGCTACCAGCTGCTCTTGATGGTTTCTATGAGGCTGTGATGAACTTTTTCTGAGCCTATGTTGCTTTCCTGTTAATGAAAATCGTTTATTTCTTTAAATCTATGATGAATTTCTGTAAGCTCATGTGGCTACCATCTGTTCTTGATGGTTTCTATGAGGCTGTGATGAATTTTTTCTGAGCCTATGTTACTTTCCTGCTAATGAAATCTTTTGTTTCTTTAAAGCTTTGATGAATTTTTTCTGAGCTTATATTGCTACAAGCTGTTCTTGATGGTTTCTATGAGGCTATGATGAATTTAGGCGATTCTTTGGTTGTTCAAAGTTGGCAGTAATGTGGCTTGGTGGCCGCCGATCTCCGGTGTGTCGCTGCCACTAATGTATTCTCTAAGATTCCTGAGAGACGATTTTAGGGGGTTGTGATGTTATCTATCTGAACTCTCAAATCTTCTTAATCTTATTTCCTGTTATTTACTTTCTTTTGTGAAGTTTCACACCTTTTAAAGTTCTATCTATTCTGCGTTTGCAGATGATTGAAACATGTTATCGTAAAAACATTTTCAGCTACAATAGTTGCTGGTACTTTATGGTTTGAGGTATCATACTTGATCTGTTGTTGTTCATTATTTCTTTGCGGTGGTATTTATCAAATAACTACAAAATGTGTGCTTTCTTAAAATGGAGTGCCGATTTTGGAATGGATGGTTAAGTTATTGTATTTTGCCGATATTTATTGCCATATGTAGCTCCTGTATAGGTACGTGTTGTTACTTAAATGTTATTGGTTTCTGACGATAGTTAAGATAAAGTTACATTTTCGACGGTTAATTTTCTGATGACGAATGGCTTTTGCATACGCTTATGGCTTTGAATCTCAGCCTGGTGATGTAATGATGGTTATGAAGAAACACTAAATATTATTTTGTTTGATAATCACTGTATGAACTTGCTTCACAACCTTCATTTTTGTAAATAATACATGTTTTCAAATTATTTATGAATGAACTTACCTAATATTGTCTTTGTTGCAACATGTGTTTAGTCTTAGTTCATTTAAAAGGTTGAACTGGACAACAACTACTCTAAACAAAGAGGTAACTTACAAGTACTTTGTTTGTGTATTTTGGTTATATAGAACCTAGAACTACCCTTAGTAGACAATGGTCTCTTTTAGAATTTAGCTAAAGTTGATGATTATGTATTATGACTAATTTCTTTAGCTGATGAGAGTGTGATATAGGTCTTTAGGCAATAAAACTTTCGTTACAAGTTAGTCCCACTTAAATTGTGCACGTTTATGTTTCCTGATTGTGTGTTTTTAGGCCAACTTCATTGTATTTTTGAATTAGATGGTTGTTGCTCCTTTGTTTGCCCCGCAAAATTCTGCATCAAATTCTTTCATCTTCTTACTTACAAATGAAATGTCCCAATGGTAGTGACATGTTATTTGTTTTACTCATTTTTTCTGGTGAAAAATTGAGTCAACATTGAATCTTTGTGATATTTGGGAGATGGGTTATGAAGTTGTGACATGATTTGATTATTTTGCTTTGGTTTTTCAAAGTATAATGATATTCTTTACTTTTTCTTTCTACTTCAGTTTTGATGATCTAATCTGAGCCCTTACAAGTCTAATTTGGTTAATGGGTTCAACCTTTTATTAAGGCAGTGATGATTTTAGTGTGATTGAACAAAGTTGTTATGGAGCCGCCATATCTAATGCCACCTGAGTGTTTTATGATTATCTAAAGATTGTTTTTTTATATGAACCATAACTATATCAAATCTTAATTTACTGAATTGTATTCTGTTGTGGTTTAATCCGTTATGGTTTTCTTACTATAAACAAAACAGCAAATCCTGGTCAACATCAAATCTTCTTTGTCAACAAGGTTGAGAATAGAACAACAATGCATAAGACATGTTTATACAATTACCATGTGTCATGACAAACACACTTCAAACTTATGAGGCTGGACTATTTTAAAGTGGGTTTGTAATTTAGTTGAAGCTTAGGTGACTAATGATATTAAAAATCTTATATAAAATATTTAATATCAACTATTGAGCACCTATGTATAATTAGGAACTTCAACCTAGGTTTTCATTTAATTTGAAATGAAACATACTTTTTAGTGGTTTGTTCTTTTCAAAAAACCAATTCGAACTTGCCCCCCCACTCATATGATGGCAGCTGCGGGTGGTTTTGATAAGGATTTGCGGACGGCCGTCGAGGACATTGTCGTGTGCGGGGGTCCCTTCTTTGGGGACCTGCAATGGCGACTTGCCTCTTTGCCGACCCGGCATGGGGGTCTTGGGGTTTATTCTGCACTAGAGGCGACGTCGTACGCCTTTGTGGCTTCGCGTGCCCAAACTTGGACTCTACAAGACCATATTCTACGGGAGTGCGGGGGTTGTGGTATGAGCCCCGACTACGAGAATGCTCTGGCTGGTCTTCATGACATTTTACCGGGCTTTGATCTGAGCGGTTTCACCAATAAGGACACCGCCCCACCAAAAGCCCAACACGTCTTGGCGAATGCCCTCTTTGGTAAAACCACGCTCGAGATGGAAGCAACTTTTGAGATGACTGTCAGGCAAAAGGCCGTTTGGGAATGCCTCCGACAACCACATGCACAAGACTTCCTCCACGCTCTCCCTATTGATGGGTTGGGGCAGCACATGTCGCCTGTCGAATACCGGGCCATTCTCAAGTATCGCCTCATGGTTCCCCTGTTCCCTGTGGATGAAAAATGCCCCGTCTGCAACAAGGCATGTTTGGATTCGTTCGGGGAGCACGCCATCCATTGCAAAGAGCTCCCGGGGTTTAAATATCGACATGATGTGGCTCGGGACGTTTTGTTTGACATCTTCAGGCGGGCTGGGATTTCGGCCAGGAAGGAAGCTCCTGTTAACTTCCTGTCTGACCCCCTGGATGGACGTTCAACTCTCCGGCCGGCCGACATACTTGTTTTTGGGTGGCAGAACGGGAAACACGCTTGTGTCGATTTAACAGGGGTTTCCCCTCTTGTGGGTCTGAAGGCCAGCACTTTCTCAGCGGGTCAGGCGGTGTCCAGGGCAGCGGCTGGAAAGGTTAACAAACATGAGAAAGCGTGCATTGAAAACCAACATGTGTTTGTTCCTTTCGCCTTCGATACATTTGGCCATCTTGAGTCAGAGGCGGTGGCCATGTTGAACCGGATCCAAAAAGTCATGCGCGGGAATAGTGCAACCTCTAGATTGAAGAATGTTGTTTTTATACGGTTAGGGTTTGCTATTCAAAAAGGGTTGGCGGCGCAGCTTGTTGCCCGCCTTCCCTGCGTGTTGACTTAGGTCATGTATGTTACCTTTCGTTTTATAATAAAGCCAAGTGGGATATTAACAGAAAAAAAAAAATTCGATAGACTAGAGTTTTTTTACATTCTTACGCTTTATAGATTCGTTCTTCGCCCCGCAGTTGCGGGCGGCACATTTACTAGTATATAATAATGAGAATTACAAATGCATACTAAACTTTTTCGTTTTTATACATTGGCCACACACGTTTTCTACCCTAAAACTTTAACACTCTGTTTTATTTAAACCGAATAGTAAACTTTAGGTTTTTATAGTTCGGCCACATATGTTTCATACTTTTATGTTTTCTTCCTCATAACTTTTAAGTCATTTTTTTTTTAAGTTTTGTGGTCTTCTACTTTGGACACGAAACTTTTAACTCTTCGACTTTTGTTTTTAGTATAATTTTATACTTTCACCACAAGACTATTATAATTTTACGTTTTATATCCCTTAACTTTCTAACTTTCATTTTTTATTAAACTACCTTCATTTTTAGTATGCTTTTAGAGTTTTTGACTTTGACGAAGACTTTTTTTTGTAGTTTTATACTTCGACGACACAACTTTTAGACTTTGACTTTTTATCCCCTTAAAATTTTCTACTTTGATTTTTTTGTAGTATACTTTTTCTTTATAGTTTTATACTTTAATGACACTACTTTTAGATTTTGACATTTTATTCCCCTAAAATTTCCTACTTTTGTTTTTTTAGTATACTTTTTATAGTTTTATACTCTCAAGCCCTTTGCACACTTTCTTGAGACTCTGATCACACGACAACCGTTCAGTAGGTTAGAGGCATAGGAGACTACGATGGTCAAGAGGATCATTCCTAGTCCTCATGCGACCCCTTCGCTCCCTTTCTCTAAATAAATAAATAAATAAGTCTTTTGCAACGGTTTGGGCGGATCTATAGAAGAAAAAAAGAATTCAAAATATTAACCAAATTCAACGCCACACATGGAGCAATCGATCATATGCTATTTTAATCTAAGTGAGATTAAATAAAAGTATAAAACTATTAACAAAATTCAACGCCACACATGATGGAGAAATACATCATATGACATATATTTTAATCCAAGTGAAACAATAAAATGTTAGATTGACAACACTTAATCTATTCTTTATAAGTCTTTATTGTCAGCTATCCACAAAAGGAATATTATCTATATAAAGTTTTTAACCTACTTTCATTTTTAATGTTATATATCATACTAGATATTAGGTTATTAACTCGTGTACTACATATTTTAAATAAAGATTCATAATATTAGATAACTACAAAAAAATTAATAAGAGAATTGAAAATTATATATGAATGAGATAATTATTTATCATTTTTGTAAAGTTTGACATGATTGAATTTTCATTAGTTATAAAAGAAAATTAATTTAAAAATTTTGTTTTTAAATTTGGTAGTTGGACATGGTTAAATTCAATATTTAAGGTCTGTATTGAGGTTGATTGTCGTGATGCCAAGTGGAAAAGTCCTAGGTGGACACCGTAGAAAGAAGCATGTGACATCCGAGTTAGTGTTTTATTAGATGTAAAGATTTCGTGGATAAATTGACTTTTGGTTTGTCCTAGTGGTGGCCATGTTTGGTTTAGAGTTTGGGATGGAAGTGGTGTGAGTTCTAGCCTTTCGCGCCTAAGTTCACAAAGCTTGGTTTGCCGTAGGGATCGTCGTGTTTGGCTTATTATTTCAGCATTTTAAAATACATATGACCAAATCTCTAAACTATACAGAATATCATAATTGATTTGTTACAATATTTATTAAATATACAGGTAAAGTATTATTTAGCAATGCGGCTAGTTTGTATACCGTGTTATCCATACGTCAAAACACAGATAATAAATCTAGTTAAAAACATTTCACTTTTACTTTCTACCTTGTCACGCATCTCCTTTTATCATTTGTACGTGCTGTAAATTGAAATATTTTATCTTACTTCATCTAAGTTTTCTCTTTATAAACGTTTCTTGTTGGTTAATTTCAGCATTTTAAAAGAAAATGATTGTTATCTAATATAAAATGATGTTTGAGGTAGTGTAGGGTTGATGTTAGGAATTTTTGAATTAGTTGATATATTTACATTACAAGTAGCTGTTAAAAGAAAGGAAAAAAGAATACATAGGTATGAGCCTATAGAACAGATCCTGTTCAAGTAATGGTCGTAACAACCATGTGCCGTTCTAAAAAAAAAGGAAAAAATAAACTAATATAGAATGATTTCATAACAACCATGTGTCGAATGTTAAGAAAAGTAAAAGGAATTTATTGTGGTCTATATAAATATGAAGAAAACGAAGTGATTCCATCGAAACAATCACAAAATGTCTATGTCCACCATAGCTTCTGATCATATTTCACCTCCTCCTTCTATAGCTAAATGCACCGAAGAAGATGAAGAAAAGGCAAATATGGCCTCCATACTCGAAAGATACAAAGACAAGATTGATACACTTCCAAAGGAGAGAGGTTGGATCACCGAAAACCTACACTTGTATCAAGGCTTTTGGCATCAATCTGGAAGTATAATCTCGGTTGAATCCACAATGGCCTTACAAGACACTTTCAAAGCTCATCCAACCGATATTTACTTGGCCACACTACCTAAAGCTGGTACAACTTGGCTCAAGGCGCTCATGTTTGCTTTGGTAAATAGAACCAGGTATAAAAATGATGATCTTTCAACTCACCCTCTGCTTGTATCCAACCCTCATAACTGTTTACCTATACTTGATATTGAAGTTCTAAGAAACACTCCTTGTCATGTAGACCCACATTCGACACGTCTCTTTTCTACCCACCTAGCCGTTACTTCATTGCCTCAATCTATTCTTGATTATGGTTGTCGTATAGTTTACGTGTGTAGAAACCCTAAAGATGTTTTGGTCTCGATGTTTTATTTTGCAAATAAGTTGAGAGACAGCTGGAGTGGTCTACTAACATTTGAAGAGGCGTTTAAGATGTTTAGTAAAGGCGTGATGCTAAACGGACCTTACTGGGACCATGTGACAGGGTACCATAAGGTCAGTTTGGAACACCCAGAAAATGTTTTATTCTTAACGTACGAGGACCTGACAGCAGATACCATGAACAATGTGAAGCGACTCGCAAAATTCTTGGGCTACCCGTTCAAAGAGGAGGAAGAGGCCGATGGCGTGGTGGAAGAAATTGTTAAACTTTGTAGTTTTGAAAACTTAAGCGAGGTTAATAAGCATGGGGATTTTCGTGAGGGCATACCTAATGATGTGTTCTTTCGGAAAGGTGAAATCGGAGATTGGACGAACCATCTAACCGATGAAATGAGTATTATTTTAGATGAAATCACTAAAGAAAAGCTTCAAGGTTTAAATATCTCCTTCTAATTATATCCAGACTAAGGGTAACGCATAATGGTGCATATTTGATATTATCGAGTTGTAATAAATATCTACATTTTCATTGTTGTTTGTTTCATTCTATGCTTCTCTCATTTTTATGTAAAATAATGTGCTGAAAGGATGTGATTCAAATTCTTTCTTTCAAATAACAGTTTTTTTTGGGTGTTTTCTTTAATCGCGAACAAAATTAATATAAACAGAGAATCCTCGGTTTACCGAGAAGGTATAATAACCCGAGATACGCCAAGATACAAAAACGCCAACCAAAAAACTTACAACATCATGTCAGAAAACTCAAACCCACACCAAACGTCCCGAGTGAAAGACACAGACAACTTATTATCCAAAGAAAACCAACAAACTTGACGTCCTCGTTAATCTTAGCAAGAGAGACCTGAATATAGATAAACACCATCTCATTCCGAGCCTTCCATAAGCACCAGATAACGGTAGAAATAACAACATGAATAACCTTCATGAGTTTAGAGGAACCTTCCATTCTGAGCCTAGCCCCTTGCACACTTCCTTGAGACTCCTCACGCGACAACCGTTCGGACCGTTCGGTAGGTTTGAGACATATAAGGAGACTACATCCTCCCTTTGTTGATCAATTCATTCAAGTAATACATAAAAACATATAAGGTGAGGACATACCGGTAGGGATTGAGATTATAAATGACGATGATGATGCCATAGCCATGATGTTCCCCTTCCCTTTAGATGTCTTCTATTGATGGATTTTGTGACTAGAGAGAATAGTGTATGTAGTGGTGTTGTTTATGTTCTCTAGTCATATATTTATAAGACATCATAGGGCAAGAGACCTTTCATATTATGTCATTATTCCCATCAAATAATGACTATATTAATAAGGACTTTATGTCATACATAAATAAGGACTTTATATGACTTTATATCATTTTGACAAATTATTAATAAATGATCCCAAAGGACACATTCATGTAGGTATATTTCCAACATTCTCCCACTTGTCCGAGTGATCATTTATGATGAGCATTTCTAAAGTTTGGCCAAGTTAATAACACTCATCAGATTTCGAATTTAAAACTGTAGTAGAAAAATACAGTCATTGAATTATTCTAAACTCAAGACCCTCATTAATCATACTACAATCGCAAAACGAACATAAGAAATTAAGGACCAAAATGACTAGATTGATGCCCTTAACGTTGATTTATATGTAAATCTGTCTATATGTCACTTATGCATGCATAGGATATTCAGAGACAAAATAAATCAAAACTGATGAGGAATAATAATAATTAGTTATTCATATTATGACATGATCGGTCATTAGTAAACCTCGTCTTTATTATGAGCTCTTAGAAAAGACTTATAAGGATAGACCTTAAGTTATAGGATCCTTAAGCATATCATGAATGTTTTCAATACAAGGACTTAGTTTCCTCTACTTGTTCTTAAATGAATAATAATCTTGTATCGAAAATTTAATGCAGCTCCTCTCAAAACTGTTACTGTTTTTTAAGAGATTAGGATAGCTAACTTTATCACAATGAGTCTTCAATATGTTATATATGGAGTTACAGAATTATTAGTCTACTGATAAATTTACCAACAACATCTAGTGACAAACATATCATGTCATAATAACTTATGTTGTTGTTATCAGTCTCTTATGACTCATCCATGATCCATGAGATAAATCTGTCCACAGACATAAGGATATACCCCTGAGTTGACATTTAATATCCTTTGAATACAATAAAGTCAAAATTTATAGATAGTCAACTATTTTAAGTTTCTCACTTCTTCTATAGTTTAAATTTTATAGTCTTTCGTTTCTTATAAATATTGTGTTGGGTTTTACAGTGGGATCCGGGTTACCGATTTTAATTTTATTAAAACCGATTTTAATAATAAAATTAATTCCAAATTAATTTAGCAGCGGAAACGAAATTAAACGCGGATGCAACTGTAACAGGATCAATCACCGGCACGACAAACACAGAAAATATATTTATTTGAATAAATAAATAAATACATAAAATCAAATATCTAATAAATTAGATATACCTTGGCGGGATCCGAGCAACCGCTCGAGACACCCGGATTCAACGGGCTCGCGCTAGGACGAACAGAGACGTCCGACTCGAACCTTCGAGACAGATCATCGACGGCGGCATCGGCGGCGGCGACAGGCGGCGGCGGCGGTAGTGGCGGCGGCGGTGGTAGAGATACCACCGGTGGTGGTGACAAAACCCTCTCCGTCGGAATAGCCACCGGGACCGAACCCACGACGAATGACTCGCCGGAGATCGGAGGAGAGGCGGCGGCGGTGGCGGACGGATACAGCGGCACCGGCCACGTCGACGTGACCGGGCGCGGCGGCCTCGGCTGCGCCGGCAGCGCGAGGACCACCGGCCGGTGGTCTCGCGGCGGCGCATGTGCGGCAGCGGCGGCGGCGGCGGCTTGAGCCGCGGCGGCGGCTCGGGCTGCGGCTTCGGCTTCGGCTCGGGCTGCGGCTTCGGCTCGGGCTGCGACGGCTTCGCTCTCGAGACGGGCGCAGATACTGGCTAGACGGGGATCCATCGTAATGAGCAAGGATCACAACGGTGGAGGCGGGCGGCGACGGCGGTCGGCGGCGGCGGCGAGGGAGCCGGCTTCGGCTCTGGTTCGGCGCAGGGAGAGAGGAGGGAGGAGATTAGGGTTTTTTTGTGACTTGTTATGCAATCTTCTCCTCCCTCATCCTTTAATATAAAATCGCGGACCGGGGCCAGACGGACTGGGCCCGGTCGCGATCTCCTCTAATCCACCAATCGATCAGTCTGTTAATCCGGTAACAACTGATCGACTCGTCTTTTAATTACCAAGTATTTTGAACCGATAGATTTTGTCGATTTAAATAAATAATTAATATTTATTTAATTCACCAATATGTTCGTTTATTTCTAATTAACAATTAATTAGATATAATAGTCCGTTGACCCGGGTGTAACTCTTACGGGTCAATATCGGTCGGGTTCGTTAATTTGTCGGGTCAGGACACCATATATCCAACAGTCTCCCACTTGGACTGAACGCGACAGTTTAACGATCGCAGTCAGAGGCACTCTAGCTATGCATGGCTACACCAACTAATATTGACACTTTAAGTCGTTTTGCCAAAGTATATCTGATTGACCATCAAGCAGACTGACGACTTGTGCATTCATTGTCATATGTTCCTTTCTGTATAAGACATTGATGAACTATGGGACATGGACTCCCATATTTTATTCATCGATTTTCATTCTCGATACAATTCGAAGTGATCCAACAAACACACAGTAAGTTTGGGTGAGGCCTCACACTTATCACTTGGAATCAACGAGGGCGCCTTTATGTCTAACTGTTGCCGAAGCAAGAGTACAGAATCCCTTGTTGAGGCATACAGCTCCCACTAAACCTCAGAGCCATTCCCAAAAGTAGCCGTTATGGCTGGCAGTTACGCGACAACGTTAGACTACAATCAAAGAATGTTCTTTAGTAGAGAGGAGTTCGAATATGCGTCTCAGGTCTAAGGATACATTAGAGCATGCATTTAATCAAGCAAGCAAGACTTCCATGTTTGCGTTGCATGATGCGAGTTACGTCCAACGTCATTCACCAATGAGGTCTGTGAGTTTTGAACGTTAAACAACTTTAAGGTTCAACTAGTCACAATAGTCTTACTTTAGTAGAGCTCCCACTCACTAATCGACTACGGACATTTAGGACAAGAACTTATTGTCCATGGATTAAACGTATAAATATTGAACACAGTTATGTAATTCATTATTGCATAAACCAGATGGAATAAGAATAATATAGATAACTGTTTTGTGTTCATACATCCAAATACTGAATCAAAACATGTCTTTAGCTAATCTAAGCCCTATCGCTTCTCTGTGGCGTATATGAGTCTCCTGAGTCATAGGCTTAGTGAAGGGATCAGCTAAGTTTTGATCTGTGTGTACTTTGCTTATCTTGATTTCATTTCTGTCGACTACTTCTCTTATGTAGTGGAACTTCCTCAGTACGTGCTTGGCCATCTTATGTGACCGTTGCTCTTTGGCTTGAGCTATAGCGCCAGTGTTATCGCATAGCATCTCGATGGGCTGCCTAATACTCGGCACAGCATCGAGATCGGATATGAACTTCTTCATCCACACGGCTTCTTTAGCAGCTTCTGAGGCGGCTATGTATTCGGATTCAGTAGTAGAATCAGCTACTACTGGCTGTTTTGAGCTTCTCCAAGAAACAGCCCCTCCGTTAAGAGTGAATACGAATCCTGACTGCGAGCGAGAGTCATCTCGGTCAGTCTGAAAACTAGCATCAGTGTAACATCTTACAGTGAGCTCCTCATCAACACCCCCGAATACGAGAAACATATCAGTGGTGTTTCTCAAGTATTTCAGTATGTTCTTTACAGCCGTCCAGTGAGCTAGCCCTGGCGTCTGTTGGTACCGACTTGTCACGCTCAGTGCATACGAGACATCCGGTCGTGTGCAGAGCATGGCATACATGATAGATCCAATAGCTGAGGCAAATGGGATCGATGCCATTTGGCTTATCTCGCGCTCCGTTTTAGGTGCTTGAGATTTGTCCAATATTGTTCCCTTAGTCATGGGAACTGCTCCTTTCTTGGAGTTGCTCATATTGAACCGAGCTATGATCTTATCTATGTATGTGCTTTGACTGAGTCCTAAAAGGCGCTTAGATCGATCTCTGTGAATCTTGATTCCCAGAATATAAGCGGCTTCTCCAAGGTCTTTCATAGCGAAACAAGATGAAAGCCATTTCTTAACTTCGTTAAGCATGGGTATGTTGTTTCCTATGATCAGTATATCGTCCACGTACAGTACGAGGAACGATACAGCGCTCCCACTTGCCTTTCTGTAAACACAAGGCTCATCTTTGTTTTGTTCAAAGCCAAACTCTTTGACTTTCTGATCAAAACGAAGATTCCAGCTTCGAGATGCTTGCTTGAGTCCATAAATGGACTTGCTAAGCTTGCAAACCTTGTTTGGATTCTCTGGATCGACAAAACCATCAGGCTGAACCATGTAGACATCTTCTTCGAGTTGTCCGTTCAGGAAAGCGGTTTTGACGTCCATTTGCCATATCTCATAGTCATGGTATGCGGCTATGGCAAGGAGAATCCTGATCGATTTGATCATGACAACGGGCGAAAAAGTCTCATCATAATCAATCCCTTGAGTTTGAGTGAAACCTTTCGCTACAAGCCGTGCCTTGTAGGTTTGCACATTTCCATGCATGTCAGTTTTTCTTTTAAAGATCCACTTGCTCCCTACTGCCCGTGTACCGGGGGGTAGCTCAATCAAGTCCCAGACGTGATTGTCACGCATGGATTGCATCTCAGCGTTCATGGCTTCAAGCCATTTATCAGAATCCGGATCTGACATAGCAGCTTTGTAATTAATAGGCTCATCGTTAGAATCGGCTATTAACAGAACATCGAAGGCCTCATGATATCCAAGGTATCTATCAGGCTCATATCGTATTCTCTCGCTCCTACGAACGCTTGTGCTTGTGTTTGGGTCTGATGGTGCGACAACAACTTGTCGGTCAGACGCAGCGACCGTTTCAGGGTTGGGTGTATCTCGAATTTCTTCAAGATCCACTGGATCACTATTTGTTCCTCGAGTAAGAAATTCTTTCTCAAGGAATTTACCTTTCCGCTTGATGGAAACAGTGTTTGCATCAGGATGGTAGAAGTAATAACCGGTATTACCATAGTATCCAACGAAAGTTACCTTTTCGCCTCGGGGATCCAGCTTATTATCAGAATCACTGCTAACATAAGCATCACATCCCCATACCCTGAGGTATGAAAGTTTAGGAAGAGAACCATGCCATATCTCATATGGGGTCTTCCCCACTTTCTTGGTCGGTGCCAGATTTATTAGGCGAGCGGCGGTCAAGATGGCATATCCCCAAAAGGAATGTGGCAAGGTGGTCCTGCACATCATCGATCGAACCATGTTTAGCAAAGTTCGATTCCTCCTTTCACTGACGCCATTTAACTGGGGTGTGCCAGGAGGAGTGGGTTGTGAAACGATTCCACATTCCTTCAGATGATTCAGGAATTCAGCGCTTAGGTATTCTCCACCTCTATCGGATCGAAGTATTTTAACAGTTCGATTTAACTGATTTTGCACTTCGTTTTGAAACTCTTTGAACTTTTCAAAAGTTTCATGTTTGTGTTTCATCAGATAGACATAGGCATATCTGCTGTAGTCATCGATGAAAGTCACGAAGTACCGTTCACGATTTCTCGTCTCGGTTCGAAAGGGTCCACACACATCGGTATGAATAATGCCTAACAAACCTTGGGCCCGTTCACCTGTACGGGTGAAGGGTGACTTGGTTAATTTACCAGATAAGCATGACTCGCATTCATCGAAGGAATCTGCATCTTGGGATTCGAGAATGCCAGCAGTTTGCAACTTCTTGATGCGGGCCTTACTTATGTGACCAAGTCTATGGTGCCATAACGAGGATTCGTTACTATCAGTTTTGCTTCTTTTAGAAACATGATAGAGCTGGTCGTTTGTTTGAACATCTATCTCATATATGCCATGTCGAGGTTTAGCCTCGAAATAAAAGATATTATTAAGGTAAGCAGAAATCACATTTCCATTATATTTATACCGAAATCCTTGTTCAAACAATGAAGAGACAGAAATAATGTTTCTGGATAAACCAGGTGCATATAAACAGTTAATCAAATTAACTACAAGGCCTGAAGAACATGAAAAAGAAAATGTTCCAGTAGCAAGTACTGGGACCTTCTTCCCGTCACCAACGATGAGGTCCATGCGGCCTCGTTCTGTCTTCTTCCACTTTTCAGGTTCCTGCAAAACATTAACAATGTGGTAACCACATCCAGTATCAAATACCCATGAATTGGAGGAAACAGTGAAAAGTTCAATAACATTTATTGAAATACCTGATGAGCAACCCTTATTAGGGTTCTTGGTCATCTTCAGCTTTGCAAGATAAACGGGACAGTTGCGACGCCAGTGTCCCATTTTGTTGCACTCATAGCACAGGCGCTCCTCAGGAGGCTGAACCTGTGGTTTCTTGCCTTTGCCCTCTTTGACCTTCTTGGCCTTGGAGATCTTTGTATTCGCAACCTTGAGCACGTCCGGCGTGGTCCTGATCTTCACGTTGGGTATCAACGGAATAACCTCCTCGATCGACTGAGCCGAACAATTAATTGCAAGAATGCGATAATGTTCTGGCAAAGATCTGAGTACTACATCAAGAGCCATCCCGTCAGAGATGGAGTAGCCAAGGTCGATCAGCCTGTCGCGATACGCTTTCATCAGCATGACATGATCGTATGGAGAGGAGTCGTTAGCCATAGAGCAGTTCACAAATTGTGAAAGTGCATCAGCTCGCTCAGTCCTCTGACTCAATTCAAATAAATCCTTGAGTTTACGAATGATGTCATAAGCAGACATCCCCATGAAATTGTACCGATAATCCTGAGTCATACTGGACAACATCAGGTCAGTGACGTCCTTATCATCGTCAGTGTGCTTTTGGAGCTCAGACCGCGAGTTCTCATTTAGCAAGTAAGATGGAATACTCGCGATCGGTCGGTCAATGACATAGAGTTTCCCGAAGAGCCTTAAAAGATTCCTTAGGGTTGTCTGCCATGCGAGAAAGCCAGACTCAGTGAAGGGGTCGAGTTGTACCATTGAACTTAATGGTGGTGAGTTTTCTTTAGCCTTCTGAAAATAAGCAAAGTGAATTTATCAGTATTTTCGATGTTAATTTTTCTTTAAAAATAAGTTGGTAAAGTTTATTTTTAAGAAAAATGAGAATTCGTTTAGACGACATTACTTGAGACCGCCAAATGAGCCTCAGGAGCAAGGCCGTGTAAACAAACTGACAACGATTGTCAATTGCGAGACTCAAGTCACAACTCTCGGTATGAGGCCGCTATATACATACATTTGTATTTTGCGATACGTTTAGCCTCATCCGTGCCCACTCTAGCAATACACATCCGTGGTGCGGTGTTGAAATACTCCAACACCACGAACATGCACGTCTAAAGCGATAGTAATCCTAAATGGTCGATTGTAACGGCACGGTGTTGAAATACTCCAATGTCGCCACCTTGGAAGGTACCCTCGGCACCAAGTGCGGTGTTGAAATACTCCAACACTGATGCTCCGGTAAATACGTTCCAAGTTCAACTTGAGATAGGATGGCACGAACTATCAGTTTTATGAATTACCAAATAGGGATATTAATTACTTTTAATATTTAATTATCGTCAGACACGAACGATAAAACCCTATCTCCACTCGGGACCAGTAAATTAATTTAACCTAATTAAATTACTAAGTTGTCGCGAATGGCATATTGTGTGTTAAACGGCATAAGGTCTTGATCTCGCTCGAGCCATACAAGCGAGATCACATGGGACAATTTAAAATAAATTAAATTACAAAAATGGTGAACAATCGAGATGGCATCTCTGTGCGATCAGGAATCCGGTTCAGCTCCCACTGGCTTTGACATCCCTCTTGCGTGTGTCCAGTCTTCGACTTTTGGTTACATACAAATTACAATTACTAAAACTACTTCTAGTAACCTAGCTCTAAATTTGTACAACTTTGAAACCCAAAACCGGGTCCAATAAACCAAAAGCAAAAACAACCAATTGGGCCAACAACTTGGGCCAAACAGAGAAAGACAAAACACGCCATGACATTCATACATGATTACAAAAGGAGAGGGGTCGGCCGTAACACACAATATAATATATGGAATTAAAATAACAATTAAATTAATTCTAATTCGCAATCTGGATTTAAGTCGAAATTGCGAACTATCGGTCACGAAAGGACCGAATCTGGTTTGCGCGCGGTGATAATGGCTCTGATACCACTGTTGGGTTTTACAGTGGGATCCGGGTTACCGATTTTAATTTTATTAAAACCGATTTTAATAATAAAATTAATTCCAAATTAATTTAGCAGCGGAAACGAAATTATACGCGGATGCAACTGTAACAGGATCAATCACCGGCACGACAAACACAGAAAATATATTTATTTGAATAAATAAATAAATACATAAAATCAAATATCTAATAAATTAGATATACCTTGGCGGGATCCGAGCAACCGCTCGAGACACCCGGATTCAACGGGCTCGCGCTAGGACGAACAGAGACGTCCGACTCGAACCTTCGAGACAGATCATCGACGGCGGCATCGGCGGCGGCGACAGGCGGCGGCGGCGGTAGTGGCGGCGGCGGTGGTAGAGATACCACCGGTGGTGGTGACAAAACCCTCTCCGTCGGAATAGCCACCGGGACCGAACCCACGACGAATGACTCGCCGGAGATCGGAGGAGAGGCGGCGGCGGTGGCGGACGGATACAGCGGCACCGGCCACGTCGACGTGACCGGGCGCGGCGGCCTCGGCTGCGCCGGCAGCGCGAGGACCACCGGCCGGTGGTCTCGCGGCGGCGCATGTGCGGCAGCGGCGGCGGCGGCGGCTTGAGCCGCGGCGGCGGCTCGGGCTGCGGCTTCGGCTTCGGCTCGGGCTGCGGCTTCGGCTCGGGCTGCGACGGCTTCGCTCTCGAGACGGGCGCAGATACTGGCTAGACGGGGATCCATCGTAATGAGCAAGGATCACAACGGTGGAGGCGGGCGGCGACGGCGGTCGGCGGCGGCGGCGAGGGAGCCGGCTTCGGCTCTGGTTCGGCGCAGGGAGAGAGGAGGGAGGAGATTAGGGTTTTTTTGTGACTTGTTATGCAATCTTCTCCTCCCTCATCCTTTAATATAAAATCGCGGACCGGGGCCAGACGGACTGGGCCCGGTCGCGATCTCCTCTAATCCACCAATCGATCAGTCTGTTAATCCGGTAACAACTGATCGACTCGTCTTTTAATTACCAAGTATTTTGAACCGATAGATTTTGTCGATTTAAATAAATAATTAATATTTATTTAATTCACCAATATGTTCGTTTATTTCTAATTAACAATTAATTAGATATAATAGTCCGTTGACCCGGGTGTAACTCTTACGGGTCAATATCGGTCGGGTTCGTTAATTTGTCGGGTCAGGACACCATATATCCAACATATTGAAATGCCATCTTAAATGCTTTATGATGCACTAAACTTAGGAAATGATTTTCATCATTTCTTAGTATTTCAGCAATGAAGGCAATATCTTAAAACGAGTATAGACTTGAACATAAGATTTGAACCTTTATTAGTAATCTCCTTTAGTTACTAGAGTTACAAATAAAGAGCAACGTTGCATGTTGTAATGTGTTCAACACATGGTTAAATCTAATAATTATTAGTTTGATCTTGATGTATTTTGATGCTTATTGTATAAGAAACATCTTCAAGACTTTAATGTCAAAATTATGCGAAAATAAGTCGCTTTGACTCATGCAACAAAACTAACATATTACTAGCCTAAAATAATGTATATATAAGGGCAAGTATTGTATTAGTTGCTCCCATTCATCTTAAGGTAGGCCCAATTTATCCACTTATTCTTGATTAAGAATTGTTACATTTATAGCTTCATCAAATTTTAAATTCACTTATAAATTTGCTTATATTAACCCTTTATATTTACTCATCTTAAAGACTAAGTATTTTTTAACTTTCAGGCTTGAAACCTTAAGTTTAGTTTATGAACATGTCTTCATGTTAAGTGAGTATTAAGGAAAGATATCTTATAAGGCCGTTAAATGTCACTCGTAATTATGAGTGAGTAATAAGGACAATGATTATCTCTCAGAGAACCCTTTAGAAAATGAATTCTTAACTTGTTAATCGCCTTTAGGAAAACAACAATTCATAACGTTTAATTTCTCCTTTCGTATTTCAGTTTAGCTATGGAAAACTAAACTTCTAACGTTATTTTGATTTAGGGAGTTAAGCTCATTAATAATAGCTTTATTCCATCAGATGAGTTGATTGATTTCTAATAATGGCTCTTAAATCAGAGATACGATTAGTAATCTTTCCAATATCCATGTAAGCTTTATTAAGATAGGTTCATAATCATCAAATTTAATAGGAAATTTCATACCTTGATGACCTACTAAGCTGGATCTAACGAGTTGAAGCAGAACATTAATAGTTTCATAGATTTCCTCTTGAGCATTTAAGTCAGGTATATTAGGAGTAACATTATTTCTAAGTGTGTGGAAGTGGATCAGTGTTATAGTAGCGTGGTGTACAAGAGGTGTAATCGGAGTTAAATTCAGAGTTAAATTTAACTTTGTTTCTCCCCCCGCCTCTTGTACTTTTAGGTAAGTCATGAGTAAGGACTTTTCACTGCTCCCACTGACCTCAGAAGAGAAGTCATTGATAAGGACTTTGATTGCTCCCACTAATCTTAGAATTTCTTAGGAACTTGGTATGCAACATGCTTAGTGTTGAGGATTTTTAAGGTTTAATTGCGGCTAATAACTAATCATATGGTTTATACTTAGTTTCCTTCATGTCCGTATTTCAGAAGGAATTTTAGGGACATATTAGGTAACCTTGTTTAGCATATGATTTGTTGTTTTTAGAGCCTTGGTATATAGAAATAGATGTATAACTTAGATGACATATTTATTATCATGTTTATAAGATACTTAGATGCATAACTTAATAATGTATCTTTAGAAGTACCATACATGATCTACTGGTTCACACTAGTATGATCCTAATGGATTTGAGAGTGTTACCATAATTTGTATGTCAATCTTAGTATTTAATCTATTAAATCTAGTCTCACAACCTTTTATTTTATGGTAAAGTTGATTTTCAACTTCGTCCTTAAAAGTTTAAGGTGAGAAATATATTTTTCCTTATTTAAGTACAAGAATAAATAATCAGTAAATGAGTGATAAATGTGTTACGCCCAGATATTCCATTTTAGGATAAGGTCCACTAATACATTTGAGTTTTGTTGAGTTAGAACTCTTAGTGGAAACTTATTTATTCCCTTATACACATATTGTCTTTGTTAAGTTCTCACTTACGTGATAACAAAGATTGTGAACATTTATTATCTAGTTATAAGTTATAAAGATTTCAACCCACGTAAAGACAAGTAGATAAGTATAACCAACAACTTTAAGAGTTTAGGGTAGTAGTGACATTTGTCATAGTCGTTTGAAACCTTATAACCGTCGATGTCTTACTTTAGTAATGATACTAGGTTCCAAGTGATCTTGGATCATAATAAGGTATCATAAAGTGTAGTACATTGATAGATTTTCATGGTTTGTACAACTTTGACATTGATTTTGTCACTTACTCTCATAGTAGTGGTCGTTTGGTTTATTCCTAGTGTATGGATTATAAAAGATATTTATAAAACTAGATTTAATCCACTATGTTAATCTTAAAATTTATGGGCACAATTATCATTGTTGATTATTCTTTGTTAGCCCGTTGTTCCTATAAGGATTTAGAACTGGAAGTTTTCTTGTATCTTATTTTAGAATTTAGAACTATCCTCCTTATTTAATTTATTTTAGTTATATAAGGGTTAGTGATTGTGAGGTGAACAAATCCGCTTTTCTAATTTAAGGCATTATATATCCTTTATGCGCAATGTTATCAAGCACTCATTTTCCTTCTAGTACTTATAAGTGTCATGACTAATTTTTAAGTAGCATGTAATTGTGCCAAGAAAGGATTCACTAAGAAATGCACTAGAAAAACCTTCAATTTTGAAACATGTGTAAGCCCTTTAAGGATGTTTTATGATGTGTTCACTAAATCATTAACCTAATTTATACTTTGCACTAAGCATATTAGATGTTAAGTGTTTGCATGCATTTAAGAAGTTCATTTGAATTTTTATTACTCACTCAATGTTTAGATTAGGATATCTAAAACATCTCTACTGATTTTGATATTTGGGGAATCTTTATCATCATAAGAGACATTTGACCTTACTCGTTTATAATGCCCTAACTGTAATATATTTATATCGTAAGGAAATGAGAGTCTTTTGTCTTAACAGATAATCAAGATCATTATGATAAGAGGAAAAATTGTATGGAAATATTTAGTGATTGTAAATCTAGAGTGGATAATTTATGGAGATTAAAGGATTTATGGAGATTAAAGGTTATATTAGTTTGAAAGAAGATCTAAGAGTGACTATATAGGGTACTTAAAAAAACTAAGGCACAATGATTATGATAAACTAAGGTATAATAGAAATGTACTATCATAAACTAAGCCATAATAATACATTATGATGAACTAAGGCATAATAGAATGTATAATCATAAATTAAGGCATAGTAATAAGGCACAAAGTTTTAAAACAAAAAAGAAGATGTGGCATATTCTGTTATAACACCAAAATAACAGACTAGTTAGGTTCTACTTAAATGAATCGGCTTTCGCTTTGGTTACTTGCCTATCACCTAAGCATTATGAACAAATTGAATATAAATTTCTATTTGAACATTGGCTTCGCTTTGGCTATGACCAATACTCAAATGTTATGAGAAAATTTAGTATAAAGTTCTACTCAAATATTGGCTTCGCTTTGGCTATGACCAATATTCAAGTATTATGAACAAAATACATATAAGGTTCTACCTGAACATTGGCTTCGCTTTGGCTATGACCAATATTAGGCATTGTGAACAAATTTAAATATAAAGTTCCATTTGGACATTGGCTTCGCTTTGGCTATGACCAATATTGAAATGTTATGAACAAATTAAGTATAAAGTTCTACTCAAACATTGGCTTCGCTTTGGCTATGACCAATATTCAAGTATTATGAACAAAGTGAATATAACGTTCTATTTGAACATTGGCTTCGCTTTGGCTGTGACCAATATTCAAATATTACGAACGTATCAAATATAAGGTTCTACTTGAACATTGGCTTTGCTTTGGCTATGACCAATATTCAAGTATTATGAACATGCTTTAAGAGATAAATTATGACATATAAGTACAACACATCTCCTTTGGATAGAAATGCAATATTTATGTAATTTAGCCTAAAGTATTCATGTGTATCACTAAATAATTAGCCTTTGGGTTCACTAATTAACAACACACATGACTACTTTAAATGATAGCATTAAACTTCAATATAGAAACCAAAATAAATTCCATTGAAGTTACAATTAAGTATTTAAGTGTATGATTAATACAAAAGTTCTAATAAATAACACTTATGAATACATTAATAGTCTCAAATAAACATTATATGTAGCATACATATGTAATTATATACCACAAATACTACATTTATAAAACAAACGTAGATAAATATAATATTTATCAAAACATATGGAATTTTGAGATTTGAAGAATTTCAATTCACATGGCATCATAAACAAATTCATAATGACACTGACAATTTAGTCAAAAAGTAAAATTTATAACTATATTTGTGCAGATAATAGATGCGAAAATATCACCATGTTGTATGATAAATTATTATTAACAATTCTAAAAGACTAAAACAATCAGATTCCAATGATGAATATTTTGCGCATGGCTTCAAACGATGAAATTCCAAATATTAGTGAAACCGATTATAAACATATATATTGTTTCGGTTTCGGTTGAAATCACAAAGTAAATAAAGTGATTACAAGATTGAATTGAAATAATCAACATCGCTCTGATACCACATGTTAATCAATTCAATCAAGTAATACATAAAAA
Organism: Deinandra increscens subsp. villosa; assembly: GCA_039602395.1. NCBI lineage: Eukaryota > Viridiplantae > Streptophyta > Magnoliopsida > Asterales > Asteraceae > Deinandra > Deinandra increscens. Next base: position 89,427 of record JBCNJP010000024.1, on the reverse strand, counting down.
CATATAAGGTGAGGACATACCGGTAGGGATTGAGATTATAAATGACGATGATGATGCCATAGCCATGATGTTCCTCTTCCCTTTAGATGTCTTCTATTGATGGATTTTGTGATTAGAGAGAATAGTGTATGTAGTGGTGTTGTTTATGTTCTCTAGTCATATATTTATAAGACATCAAAAGGCAAAAGACCTTTCATATTATGTCATTATTCCCATCAAATAATGATTATATTAACAAGGACTTTATGTCATACATAAATAAGGACTTTATATGACTTTATATCATTTTGGCAATTATTAATAAATGATCCCAAAAAACACATTCATGTAGGTATATTTCCAACACCCTTAGATCGGGCCTTTGATTGTCAAGAGGATCATTCCTACCCCTATGCCGCCGGCGAACTTCCCGCCAAGAAAAACCCTCATGCGACCCCTCTCTCTAAACACACACAAAATAAATAAATAAATAAGTCTTTTGTGACGGGACGGTTCCTTAGAAAAAAAGAATTCAAAAATATTAACCAAATTCAACGCCACACATGGAGCAATCGATCATATGCTATTTTAATCTAAGTGAGACAAAATACAAATATTAACCAAATTCAACGCCACACATGATGGAGCAATACATCATATGACATATTTTAATCCAAGTGAAACAAAAATAATATTAGATAGAAAACACTTAATCGATCTATTCTTTAAGTGCTATCTGAAAACTATAGAGCCTTCTTGACATAAAGCTGGTTGCCTCGGAGGACTGAATATGTAGGATCATGATTAAGTCACTTAACCTTAAACAAGATTACTTATAAGATTAAGCAAGTGGAAATAAATTAATTTTCATTCTCACACTCTGACTTATTGTTGTATGATAACAAGTAAACTCAGAGATAAACAAGTAATTAAGTAATAACACAAGTACAGAATAAACTCGGCACTACTATTGTATTCATTTGTCAACTGAGTAAGCTACAATCTGTGTAATCAACTGATCATGAATGCTTAAGTTTTTTTTTTCTTTTCTTTTTACAATGAAGCATGAATACAAATATATAGTGCATAGTGGAAATCAATGAGAGTCATTAATTTTCTTAAAGGTCATATAGACCGTTGAGTAGATAAAACATAATATACGGGTACTAATATCGTTAGACATTGGATAAAAATGCCAACAAACAGTTGGACGGCTACTTCAACAGCGGGGAACACGACTGTTGGTAATTCAGAATGCAGAAGTGCTTTTGTCAGATCTCAAATAAATACATGAGAATAATCAACAAGATGAACTCTCATTCCGGAGGAATATCGTTCACTATTTATTTCATATACAAAACTCGATAAAGACTGAATATTAGTTCTGGATGTGGCGGCTTACAAGTTTTTTAATACTTATTATCAATATTCAATAACTTTATTACAATGGTATCCCTTTTGCCAAATAATTACATTAAATTTCACTCAATTGTCATTTTTTTAGTAGAAGGTATTCAAGACTAATATTCAGTCCATAATTTTATCTACACTAGGAATATTAAGAACAATATTGTTAGTCTCTAATACATATTCCATCAAAACTATATAGAATGCGTGTTAACAGAGAATGTGTGTTAATTATTAGAGACCGAATACCAGTCCTTAGTTGTTTCATATACAAAATTCATCAGAGACTGAATAACAGTTTCGAATATATTAGTCACTTATATGATCTTTAAAACTCATTTTAGTCTTTAAACTTTTCTTCAAATGCTATAATTCACACCAAATATATAAAGATAAAAAATTAGTCATTAATCTTTTTTTATGTAAAAGACATTCAAAATTAAATATCAGTCCCTATCTCAATTTGCTTAAGAAATATTAAAAACTGATTTTTAATCTCTGATATGTTATCTGAAACAGTCGATCTAATGTAAGTTGATTATGGACAACTGAATATTTACGACCGTGGTTAACTCACTTAACCTTTAACAAGATTACTCACAAATCAACCAGGCGGAAGCAAGTCAATCTTCACTTTCAACTCTAACAGATTGTTGTATGATAATAAGTAAACTCAGAGATAAACAAGTAAGTAATAACACAAGTATGCAATAAACTTGGCACTACTATTGTATTCAGTTGTCAAGTGAGTAAACTACAATCTGTGTGATCAATTGATCATGAATGCATATGTTTTTTACAATGAAGCAGGAATACAGATATATAGTGCCTAATGGAAATCAAGGAGAGTCATTGATTTCCCTAAAGGTCATCCAGACGTTGAGTACATAAAACATAATATATGGGTACTAACATCGTTATACATTGGATAAAAATGTCAAAAAAATATATATGGATGGCTACTGCAACGACGGGAAACACGTGGTAATTCAGATTGCAAAAGTGCTTATGTCAGATATGAGATAAGTACCTGAGAATAGTCAACCCCGGATGAACTTTTCTGCTGGAGGAACTCGAGATTCATCATGATCAAGTACTTATTTATCCGAGATAACTTTGTGCTCCGAGATAACTTCTTGCATCCAAGATAACTTTATCTTCCCGAGTAACTCTAGCTGATCTCCATAAGTCTTCCGGATTACCCAGTTCATCCGGAACATCAGCTTCCGACTTAATTCTTCTGGATCAAGTTATACTGTAAGGAAATCAGACCTCCGAGATATATGTTACACCGGCATAAGGCAATAAAGCTTACCACGAAAGCTGTTTACTGGCATAATACTTAATAATGACTTACCCGGTAGTTCAACTTGAATCGGTTAAGGTCATTACTCCGGTATTTTGGTTTACTTGTAAGAAAATGCTACCTCGGTATGTATACAGTTTCCAGTATAACTTAAATTACACCTGTAAGGAGAGTTATCCCCGAGTTGACTATTCAACAGTATCTACCCTGGCACTAACAAAAATAACTTGCACTCTGTCTCAAGACCCATACATGTTCCCAAGTTGGTATTGTTGCAGACGCCGTCAACTTATCGTGATTTACTTTTTATCTATTATGTAATAATTATGTTTTATTACTTTATAGATCTAGTTGATCTTAGAGAAATCAACGACTCTCGTTGATTTCTCGAGCCGAGCACTATATATTGTAGACTTGCATTTTGTATTTAAAGGTTCGAATATCTGTAATCGTTTACAAGCAAGTAATACAAATGTAGTGCTATGAATTATTAAAATACGCGTGTTATTACTTGTTTATCTTACATTCGAAATTGTTTTTACTATAACAAGAGTGATTTTTGACTTGTTTCAGCTTGGTCAAACTTGTGAGAGAAATTCCACTAAAGCTAATCGAGTAAAAAACTATCAATTTATAAAGTAAACAATGCAAATCAGTTTTGACAAATAAAAACAACAAATCTTGGATAGAAAAGAAAATTTACAACTTGTCTAACGTCTATTAAACTACAATGTATCATATACAAGCTCTATCAAATACCTTCCTAAAAAGTTCTGGCAATAAAATCGATAGTAAGTTGTCGACATCCTCCTGCTTGACATAACAATAAATATGATAAAAATTAATATCACTACTAGAAATAGGGTCTTTCTTGACGCGCGAACGATGACACGTGTTGTTTAATGACGCGTAAAAACGCGTGTCATAAAAAAAAGCTGTCAAGAATAGTAAAATCTCAAGGCTAGATGACGCGCCATTTTATGCGTCAAGAAATTTATGTCATAAATAACAAAAAAAAAAAAACACAGAGTACACATTAGAAAAGCGCGCGTCATAAATAAACTGTCGTTTTATATTATTCACCTGGTATCGTCGCGATTTTGAACCCAAACCCTAATATATGCATGCTCCATTTCAACCACTGGCGCAGCTTCATTAGGGCCGGGGGGGGGGGGGGGACCGCCCCCTCGGTTTTTCCGTCCGTAACTACCTATTTTCTCGATTTTATGTTAAAAAAATTGTATTTGTGGAGTATCGCCCCCTCGGATGTATTGATTATCACCCCATCGGTCGATCTTTTGATCCCCGCCCCCTCGGAGATCTCTCTCAAGCTCCGCCACTGATTTCAACCAACCACTCCTCTCCGCCGGACGGCGGAATCTCTCGATTGTCCCATTCTTCCTCCTACTACAAATTTCAATTTCCGCTCTCAAAATCCCTTTTCAATTAGAAAACTAGGGCATCTCCACCTCAATCTTCTTCTCAAAATCATGAACCCCGCACACAGAGATGGCTTCATCGATTTTGGTCCACCACGATCTCTCGATTGCTTATCTGATTTGAGTTGTGCTACAGACTATAAATTGTAGATGAAGGTTTTGTGGGAACATTGAAGGGGTCTCACTTCGAAATCGAAGTGAAGCCTTTAGATACGGTAGGTCTCGTTTCAATTCCGCTTGTATTTCTATTCCTTTTGTATAATCGTGGACTTTCTATTTTTCAATCCCGCTCACAAAATTAGGGCATCCAGCTCCTAATTACTCGATCCGTGTTCTTTGATAATCGCTTCAATTTTTTTATCAATTTTGCAGAATCCGATGGACGGGACAACTTCTCCGACCCTCGGTCCAACCTCTCCGACCCTCGGTCCAACCTCAAAAATCTAGACCCGAGCCGTAAGCTGTCGAAGATCCAACGTCATACGCATAATTTTATATCGATTTTTGTCCTTCCCTGTCAATTTCTATTCAACCAGTTCTCAAGACTCGTATCGCTGCGATTTATGTTTCCACATTTTCTATTCAATTTTCGTTATCAATTTTTTCTTACTTATTTACTTTCTAAGGGATACAAAGTGCTAGACAGCTCTGTAATCTTCTTCTGGGAGCTGATTATTCATGTGCTAAGCTTCGTGTTTTAACATTCCCATGGTAACCCCCTATTTCTTCACTACTCTTCTTTGATTCCTTGATGCTATTTGACCTTGATTTAAAGTTGTAACTAAGACCTGATATAACCAATCCTCCTTAGAAGCCCTAAAATTGTATGTGATTGAGGAATTAGCTATTGAGTTTTGGTTTAAGGAGGTGTTTGGATGTGCATTTTCAAAGTTATAATTGTGATTTGAGAAGTATAATAATCAGTTGCTTGAATTCAGAGATTGTTAGGTAATTTGTAAACGTTGTTCATGAAAGTTAAATTTACAACAACATATATGTGCTTATCTTTATTAATGGATGTGTAGTAAAGACTCTAAAAAGAGGCTAAAAAGATGGCTATTGCAGCTGAGATAAATTCTCTCTCTATCTACGGTATTCTCTTCTTCTTATTCTTGTTACACTCATTTTAAATGGTTACAAATTCCTGTGGTAGAATAGCAAGTCAGCTTTGGCGACGGCCCATGCTCATCATTTCTTTGGCTCTAGTTGTGTTACTTGTCTCTAATTTCTTCATTGATTGTGCTATTTTTTTTTTATAGAAAGTCAGTGCAAAAACAAAGAACAAAGAACTATTTTGTTCTCTAGACGCTTTCTTTTTTCCTTCAGAAAAATAATTAAGAACTGTTTTGTAAAGAACAAAGTCAGTCCAATTAAACATCTGATGTGATTTCCACCCTTTTTCAGTCTTTGGTAAAGTGCTAACTGCTGTCTTTTATGAAGTAGAAAAACCAAGGACTAGAAATCGGGCTTCAATTTGGGTGCCGCTTAACCTCTGTCCTCTACTCGGGCATAGATTGAAAACCGAAACCGATTAATACTAACTTTTAGCTGCTACAATCCCAACCAACTATTATGAAGAATCTACTTGTTGCTACAATCCTACTCACTGATGAATTCTTTAGTGCTCTATTAGTACCAACTGTTCACCATGGTCGATGAGTGCAGGTAATTTATTTTTGATTTTGCATTACAAACATTATATTTACAGATGTAACATCTGCTGGCTTTGTTACTAGTACTAATTGATTGGTTCCATTTCTTGATATTTTCATTGACTACTCGTAAAGATTTGTCATTAGTAATGGTTTACTTTCTTGACTACTCGTAAAGATTTGTCATTAGTAATGGTTTAAGTTTTAAGTTAATGCAATCATCAATTTACTTTCTTTTCATTTAGTAGTTTGTTTCAATTAAGTTAAACAGTGACCACCAATTAATATTTTTTTTTAAGTTCCTTCTTTATAAAAACTACTAAAATATAAGGTTGTGATGCCCAATTAGACCGAATGATATTGAAATCCAATGTTAAGCATGTTTTATGCTTTGACTCACAATATTGAAATCCATGTTAGTTCTTCATTAATCGTGATATATTAGCTAGGGATTTAAATTTCATTACTTTGTGTTTTGTGGCCCTGTTTAACAGGAAGAACCAAGAAAACTCGATCAAGGAATGGCTAGTGCGTGTATTAGTGATGAACGCAGGACGAACAGAAAGCCCAATTTGTTGGAAGTGGGAAATAATAATATTGTAGAGAACCCCACTGTGTTGATCGGAACTAGCGTTGAACAAGGTAATGTAAGGATAACTCACCAAACAAGTTTTACTACTTTTATGGTAAGAAGGCATCATCAATTAACTAATAACTCACCAAATTCGTAAGGATAACTTCATCAGGCAACCAGTGTTGAAATACTTATTTTCATCCCATTATAGTGTGAAATCACTCCAAACACGCATCTATATATCTTAAAATCCCGTTACAGTGTATAACCAGAGTTCAGATCAACCCTCAATTCTCAAAATCAAAAATACAAAGTGAATATTGACTCCAAATGAACTCTAGAATCAATATTCACAACAGACTGAAAACAGATTCAGTTAAGGTGCGCTTAGGTTTCAAACCTGATGAAAAAAACCGAACCTGGTCCCACTTCGTTCACTGCAGAGTTGCCGGTGAGGAAACACCAGTGAGGAAACGCCGGTGAGGAACGCCGGTGAGGAAACGCCGGTGAGGAACGCCGGTGAGGAAACGCAAAGCTGCTCCTATTTTGTTCACTGCAGAGTTGCTCCTGCTGCTCGTCGCCTGTAGCGATTAGGGCAAATGGAACGATTAGGATGGAACAATGAGAGAGATGGTAGGGAAAATCGATTTGGATGGATGATTAGCGTTTAGGATGGAACGATTAGGGCAAAACGAATTAGTGGGAGGAGCGGACGATTTGATGTTTTTGGTGGGATGAGCCCAAAAATTAGGGCAAATAGAAGCGGGATATGTTTTTGGTGGCGCGCGGGAAAAAAATATAAAGCGACGGAAAATATGACGCGGATTTTAGAATAGTCGTCCGTGTTTTTTTTTATGACAGTAACTCTATGACACTCAGTTATACGTGTCATATACTCTTAATAATTTAGAGATTATGACAGTATTTTAATGACAATCACATTAAAGCGTCGTAATACTAGCGTGTGTCATAATTCGCGCGTCATTAAAGGTCATTTTTCTAGTAGTGTCTATTCTTTAAGTGCTATCTGAAAACTATAGAGCCTTCTTGACATAAAGCTGGTTGCCTCGGAGGACTGAATATGTAGGATCATGATTAAGTCACTTAACCTTAAACAAGATTACTTATAAGATTAAGCAAGTGGAAATAAATTAATTTTCATTCTCACACTCTGACTTATTGTTGTATGATAACAAGTAAACTCAGAGATAAACAAGTAATTAAGTAATAACACAAGTACAGAATAAACTCGGCACTACTATTGTATTCATTTGTCAACTGAGTAAGCTACAATCTGTGTAATCAACTGATCATGAATGCTTAAGTTTTTTTTTTCTTTTCTTTTTACAATGAAGCATGAATACAAATATATAGTGCATAGTGGAAATCAATGAGAGTCATTAATTTTCTTAAAGGTCATATAGACCGTTGAGTAGATAAAACATAATATACGGGTACTAATATCGTTAGACATTGGATAAAAATGCCAACAAACAGTTGGACGGCTACTTCAACAGCGGGGAACACGACTGTTGGTAATTCAGAATGCAGAAGTGCTTTTGTCAGATCTCAAATAAATACATGAGAATAATCAACAAGATGAACTCTCATTCCGGAGGAATATCGTTCACTATTTATTTCATATACAAAACTCGATAAAGACAATATTAGTTCTGGATGTGGCGGCTTACAAGTTTTTTAATACTTATTATCAATATTCAATAACTTTATTACAATGGTATCCCTTTTGCCAAATAATTACATTAAATTTCACTCAATTGTCATTTTTTTAGTAGAAGGTATTCAAGACTAATATTCAGTCCATAATTTTATCTACACTAGGAATATTAAGAACAATATTGTTAGTCTCTAATACATATTCCATCAAAACTATATAGAATGCGTGTTAACAGAGAATGTGTGTTAATTATTAGAGACCGAATACCAGTCCTTAGTTGTTTCATATACAAAATTCATCAGAGACTGAATAACAGTTTCGAATATATTAGTCACTTATATGATCTTTAAAACTCATTTTAGTCTTTAAACTTTTCTTCAAATGCTATAATTCACACCAAATATATAAAGATAAAAAATTAGTCATTAATCTTTTTTTATGTAAAAGACATTCAAAATTAAATATCAGTCCCTATCTCAATTTGCTTAAGAAATATTAAAAACTGATTTTTAATCTCTGATATGTTATCTGAAACAGTCGATCTAATGTAAGTTGATTATGGACAACTGAATATTTACGACCGTGGTTAACTCACTTAACCTTTAACAAGATTACTCACAAATCAACCAGGCGGAAGCAAGTCAATCTTCACTTTCAACTCTAACAGATTGTTGTATGATAATAAGTAAACTCAGAGATAAACAAGTAAGTAATAACACAAGTATGCAATAAACTTGGCACTACTATTGTATTCAGTTGTCAAGTGAGTAAACTACAATCTGTGTGATCAATTGATCATGAATGCATATGTTTTTTACAATGAAGCAGGAATACAGATATATAGTGCCTAATGGAAATCAAGGAGAGTCATTGATTTCCCTAAAGGTCATCCAGACGTTGAGTACATAAAACATAATATATGGGTACTAACATCGTTATACATTGGATAAAAATGTCAAAAAAATATATATGGATGGCTACTGCAACGACGGGAAACACGTGGTAATTCAGATTGCAAAAGTGCTTATGTCAGATATGAGATAAGTACCTGAGAATAGTCAACCCCGGATGAACTTTTCTGCTGGAGGAACTCGAGATTCATCATGATCAAGTACTTATTTATCCGAGATAACTTTGTGCTCCGAGATAACTTCTTGCATCCAAGATAACTTTATCTTCCCGAGTAACTCTAGCTGATCTCCATAAGTCTTCCGGATTACCCAGTTCATCCGGAACATCAGCTTCCGACTTAATTCTTCTGGATCAAGTTATACTGTAAGGAAATCAGACCTCCGAGATATATGTTACACCGGCATAAGGCAATAAAGCTTACCACGAAAGCTGTTTACTGGCATAATACTTAATAATGACTTACCCGGTAGTTCAACTTGAATCGGTTAAGGTCATTACTCCGGTATTTTGGTTTACTTGTAAGAAAATGCTACCTCGGTATGTATACAGTTTCCAGTATAACTTAAATTACACCTGTAAGGAGAGTTATCCCCGAGTTGACTATTCAACAGTATCTACCCTGGCACTAACAAAAATAACTTGCACTCTGTCTCAAGACCCATACATGTTCCCAAGTTGGTATTGTTGCAGACGCCGTCAACTTATCGTGATTTACTTTTTATCTATTATGTAATAATTATGTTTTATTACTTTATAGATCTAGTTGATCTTAGAGAAATCAACGACTCTCGTTGATTTCTCGAGCCGAGCACTATATATTGTAGACTTGCATTTTGTATTTAAAGGTTCGAATATCTGTAATCGTTTACAAGCAAGTAATACAAATGTAGTGCTATGAATTATTAAAATACGCGTGTTATTACTTGTTTATCTTACATTCGAAATTGTTTTTACTATAACAAGAGTGATTTTTGACTTGTTTCAGCTTGGTCAAACTTGTGAGAGAAATTCCACTAAAGCTAATCGAGTAAAAAACTATCAATTTATAAAGTAAACAATGCAAATCAGTTTTGACAAATAAAAACAACAAATCTTGGATAGAAAAGAAAATTTACAACTTGTCTAACGTCTATTAAACTACAATGTATCATATACAAGCTCTATCAAATACCTTCCTAAAAAGTTCTGGCAATAAAATCGATAGTAAGTTGTCGACATCCTCCTGCTTGACATAACAATAAATATGATAAAAATTAATATCACTACTAGAAATAGGGTCTTTCTTGACGCGCGAACGATGACACGTGTTGTTTAATGACGCGTAAAAACGCGTGTCATAAAAAAAAGCTGTCAAGAATAGTAAAATCTCAAGGCTAGATGACGCGCCATTTTATGCGTCAAGAAATTTATGTCATAAATAACAAAAAAAAAAACACAGAGTACACATTAGAAAAGCGCGCGTCATAAATAAACTGTCGTTTTATATTATTCACCTGGTATCGTCGCGATTTTGAACCCAAACCCTAATATATGCATGCTCCATTTCAACCACTGGCGCAGCTTCATTAGGGCCGGGGGGGGGGGGGGGACCGCCCCCTCGGTTTTTCCGTCCGTAACTACCTATTTTCTCGATTTTATGTTAAAAAAATTGTATTTGTGGAGTATCGCCCCCTCGGATGTATTGATTATCACCTCATCGGTCGATCTTTTGATCCCCGCCCCCTCGGAGATCTCTCTCAAGCTCCGCCACTGATTTCAACCAACCACTCCTCTCCGCCGGACGGCGGAATCTCTCGATTGTCCCATTCTTCCTCCTACTACAAATTTCAATTGCCGCTCTCAAAATCCCTTTTCAATTAGAAAACTAGGGCATCTCCACCTCAATCTTCTTCTCAAAATCATGAACCCCGCACACAGAGATGGCTTCATCGATTTTGGTCCACCACGATCTCTCGATTGCTTATCTGATTTGAGTTGTGCTACAGACTATAAATTGTAGATGAAGGTTTTGTGGGAACATTGAAGGGGTCTCACTTCGAAATCGAAGTGAAGCCTTTAGATACGGTAGGTCTCGTTTCAATTCCGCTTGTATTTCTATTCCTTTTGTATAATCGTGGACTTTCTATTTTTCAATCCCGCTCACAAAATTAGGGCATCCAGCTCCTAATTACTCGATCCGTGTTCTTTGATAATCGCTTCAATTTTTTTATCAATTTTGCAGAATCCGATGGACGGGACAACTTCTCCGACCCTCGGTCCAACCTCTCCGACCCTCGGTCCAACCTCAAAAATCTAGACCCGAGCCGTAAGCTGTCGAAGATCCAACGTCATACGCATAATTTTATATCGATTTTTGTCCTTCCCTGTCAATTTCTATTCAACCAGTTCTCAAGACTCGTATCGCTGCGATTTATGTTTCCACATTTTCTATTCAATTTTCGTTATCAATTTTTTCTTACTTATTTACTTTCTAAGGGATACAAAGTGCTAGACAGCTCTGTAATCTTCTTCTGGGAGCTGATTATTCATGTGCTAAGCTTCGTGTTTTAACATTCCCATGGTAACCCCCTATTTCTTCACTACTCTTCTTTGATTCCTTGATGCTATTTGACCTTGATTTAAAGTTGTAACTAAGACCTGATATAACCAATCCTCCTTAGAAGCCCTAAAATTGTATGTGATTGAGGAATTAGCTATTGAGTTTTGGTTTAAGGAGGTGTTTGGATGTGCATTTTCAAAGTTATAATTGTGATTTGAGAAGTATAATAATCAGTTGCTTGAATTCAGAGATTGTTAGGTAATTTGTAAACGTTGTTCATGAAAGTTAAATTTACAACAACATATATGTGCTTATCTTTATTAATGGATGTGTAGTAAAGACTCTAAAAAGAGGCTAAAAAGATGGCTATTGCAGCTGAGATAAATTCTCTCTCTATCTACGGTATTCTCTTCTTCTTATTCTTGTTACACTCATTTTAAATGGTTACAAATTCCTGTGGTAGAATAGCAAGTCAGCTTTGGCGACGGCCCATGCTCATCATTTCTTTGGCTCTAGTTGTGTTACTTGTCTCTAATTTCTTCATTGATTGTGCTATTTTTTTTTTATAGAAAGTCAGTGCAAAAACAAAGAACAAAGAACTATTTTGTTCTCTAGACGCTTTCTTTTTTCCTTCAGAAAAATAATTAAGAACTGTTTTGTAAAGAACAAAGTCAGTCCAATTAAACATCTGATGTGATTTCCACCCTTTTTCAGTCTTTGGTAAAGTGCTAACTGCTGTCTTTTATGAAGTAGAAAAACCAAGGACTAGAAATCGGGCTTCAATTTGGGTGCCGCTTAACCTCTGTCCTCTACTCGGGCATAGATTGAAAACCGAAACCGATTAATACTAACTTTTAGCTGCTACAATCCCAACCAACTATTATGAAGAATCTACTTGTTGCTACAATCCTACTCACTGATGAATTCTTTAGTGCTCTATTAGTACCAACTGTTCACCATGGTCGATGAGTGCAGGTAATTTATTTTTGATTTTGCATTACAAACATTATATTTACAGATGTAACATCTGCTGGCTTTGTTACTAGTACTAATTGATTGGTTCCATTTCTTGATATTTTCATTGACTACTCGTAAAGATTTGTCATTAGTAATGGTTTACTTTCTTGACTACTCGTAAAGATTTGTCATTAGTAATGGTTTAAGTTTTAAGTTAATGCAATCATCAATTTACTTTCTTTTCATTTAGTAGTTTGTTTCAATTAAGTTAAACAGTGACCACCAATTAATATTTTTTTTTAAGTTCCTTCTTTATAAAAACTACTAAAATATAAGGTTGTGATGCCCAATTAGACCGAATGATATTGAAATCCAATGTTAAGCATGTTTTATGCTTTGACTCACAATATTGAAATCCATGTTAGTTCTTCATTAATCGTGATATATTAGCTAGGGATTTAAATTTCATTACTTTGTGTTTTGTGGCCCTGTTTAACAGGAAGAACCAAGAAAACTCGATCAAGGAATGGCTAGTGCGTGTATTAGTGATGAACGCAGGACGAACAGAAAGCCCAATTTGTTGGAAGTGGGAAATAATAATATTGTAGAGAACCCCACTGTGTTGATCGGAACTAGCGTTGAACAAGGTAATGTATTTTTCCAAATTTGTTGTTTGAGTATGGTGTTTACGTTGTGTATTTGGGTGAAAACAGTGTGGGTTGATGGTTTAACCAACTGTAATTTTTCTTAAGTATTGTTTAACCTACAATATAGTATATAAAAAAACTTGTTATTATGCTTGTAGGCTGGAAAAGTTTTTTCCCAAGAAAACCAGTCCACTACTTAAGAAAACCATCAGGCAAAGCTGTCAGAAACAGGAGCCAAAACTCACCAGGTAAACATTCGGAACATTTATCAAAACAAACAAATAATACATTACAGCCACTGGAAATTCACAAGAAAATGAAGAAAATCAAAAGTGAGTATATGTTCTCACAAGGACCCTGATCATTTGTTTCTTAATTTTCTTTTCCTATTGCATTAGTAAGTACAATCTAGGACACATGATAGAGTCAGATTAGAGAATACACGACCCATGACCATTGCTTAGACCTTAGTCATCTAACATGGCTATTTTAATGAAATAACTGAATAGATCTGATGAGGCAACTGAAGCAGTCAAAACTTTTCACCATTTATGCCCACTCGATACACAAGAGTTCCTCAACCACAATATTCTTGAATTATATAAGGTACAAATCACTTCCTCATCTAAGTTGCAGTCTTCATGGCTTATATGTATTATAAACGTATCTATGAAACCATCTATGACTTTCGACTTCCTTTTTTATTTGTGTATTTAGTGTTCGCAGGTGTGAAGTTGTCTTTCCTCCCCTTTAAACCTAGGTATCTTTTCATTTAAATATATGAAAGCTTTATTTGCATTTATAGCAGCAACATGTTTTTTGACTATTAATTAAGTTTACATGTATTGGAAGAACAAACAGCGTATCAACCTGGTGGTGGTGCCCCAATATCATCTACAAGAAAACCCATATCCAACAAATGGAAGATATTGATGCCGAATGCAACCTACAATCCTTAACAAATGCAAGATAATGCAAGATTTTATTTTGATAATGCAAGCATCGAGATGGAAGAAGCTAAGGTTACTTGTAGTAGTGCAATGTATACTAATGTTAACTTTGTAATTGTTAATTATTATTTGTATCAAACTCAGTTTGCTATATATATGAAATACATTATTTTGCCGTAAGTGTATTTTTATTTTGTATTATCAGGTTAATTGCCATTTAATGTGGAAATTAGTGATTCTATTAAAACATATTTTTTTTTAAATTTTTTTAAATCCATGACACGCAAAAATGCGTGTCATCTCCCTTTATGACGGGGGCTTTCTTGACGCGCCTTTTATTACACGCATTTTGCACGTCAAGAAGCTTCTTGACATGGCCTTCCTTAATTGATGCGCAAATGCGCGGCATCATCTGACCTCTTTCTTGACACGCATTACATGTTAAGGAAGACATTTTTTTGTAGTAGTGTATAATGAAATATATATGTCTAACAATTAATAACAAAAATAACAACTTACATCTCACATCAATGTACGATGCTGATATCGACCAAATTGTTGGCGAGTAACTGTAGCATTAATAATTTAATATAGTCCATATAGATCTCGGGATGTGTGAAGAAATCTCCACGCTGATGTTATCACCGAAATATTTTGTTAATCGCTCAGCCATATTTTGAATAACTTTAGGTCGCGTAGACTCTATCTTTTTGAAGGCTTTTCTTACTTTTTCCTGAGATTTTGTTTTTGAAACAGGAGCCCGTGGAACGGAGACTTGTGAAATATCCATTTGGGTTAATTAACAAACAATTTTCAATAAAATCCGCATCCATTTGAAGATGATCTCCCGTGTGAAGTTCATATTGACTTTGTTGTTTATGTTCTTCTAATTCATGCAACTAGAATAAGAAACAGATTGTTATGATATAAAACAAATATAACTAAATTTATATAAACCGGTACCTGTGGACGATAACATAACTCGGTGTTAATTTGTTGCAAGGTACGGAATGGTCTTTACAAACTATGACTCGAAGCCTTCTTGCTTGAAGTACTCCTTGATTTGGTAGGAAACTTCAAATTTAACAAAAATATTGGAGTAAATATCAGTATAAGAATATATGTTATTATGTTAATAAAGTTGTATGTTAAACTTATATACCTCTATTGCGTTCTGTGGCTACTTAATCTCGTTTGTGCGTGTCATTGGATGGACAGGCAGTTTCTCGTAAGAAATTTCAATGGTGTCTACTTGGACTTTCACAAACCCATCATTCATTTGACACCCGTGTAATGTCCTAACTGAAGTAGGGTATATTAACCCTCTACCTATCTTTAGTTTATCACTAGGATCATGTGGAAATAACAAATCACACCTACAAATACTCTGAAAAAACATATAACATTTATATTTAACAAATATGTGTATAAAGCATTCTTTATTTAAAAGCCATAAAATTATTACCTCGATAGAAGGATTGTCGATGCACGATCCACTAGAGTAGTGGCAGATCTACTATGGGCTTATTGGGGTCCTAGGCACCCACTCAACTTGTAAATTTTATAGGTAATTACTTGAAACGAATGATTGAGGCATCTAAGGTTTTTTTTTTCCGAGGCACCCAAAATTTGTGAAAATTGCTTCCTTTTAGCTGTTTTTGGCACCCAAGTCTTATGAAAATTGCTTTTTTTAATTGTTTTTGGCACCCAAGGCACCCAAAATTACAAAATTCTTGAATAAAAATAACTCATTTTAATATTGTTTTATTTATTTATTTTATTTTTTACTAATTTTTTTTGCACCCATTGAATAAATTTTCTAAATCCGCCATCGCATTAGAGGCACGAAAACCTTGACTCGCGTCCACCTCTGCATCATTTCTTGCTTGTTTGGTAAGCACATTTTTATGATTTTGCTGCCTATTACATTTAAACAATCATCCTTAAACTTGTGTTACCCCTGTAAAAAATATAAAGAATAGAACACATTTACTGAAAACAACAAAATCATTTAGAAACAATATTAGCAACCACTAATGGCTACTGATGAAGGAGCAAAAGACAATGAAAGTATTAGGGTGCTAAATACTGCAAGTTCAGTTGGTTTTGCTTGTTAAGGGCTACTGTAAAAACATGTTGTTTATTGAGGTTCTTTTTTGTTGTTATTTTAGTATAAGTGTATTAATTATCAATCGATACGTCTTCTAACTTATATTGGGCGGGTTCGGTGGTGCGGGGTAGTGCACGCCCGTATCGATTAGGTTAGGGGATCCAAGGGGGCAACGCTCCTTTGGCGGGGGTTCGGGGGCAGCACCCCCGAGAGAGCGAGATCCAAGGGGCGGCAGTCCCTAGCAGGGTCCAAGGGGCAGAGCCCCTGGCAGGGTCCAAGGGGCAGAGCCCCTGGCTGGATTATGATTTGTAATACTTGGGATTTTCTATACGGATGCGAGTTGAATTACAAATTTGGAAGATCATTCTTCCACAAGTGGGTGGGTTTTCCTACTTGATGGTGGTGCAATATCTTGGGCATCAAAGAAGAAAACTTGCATCACTCACTCGACAATGAAATCTGAGTTTGTAGCATTATCTGCGGCTGGTAAAGAAGCCGATTGGCTAAGGAACTTGATTTATGAGATTCCATTGTGGCCCAAACCGATATCAACGATATCTATTAGATGTGATAGTGCTACTACGTTGGCTAATGCTTATAGTCAAACGTATAATGGAAAGTTTAGACACTTGGGTGTTAGACATAACGTGATTCGGAAGCTCATTATAAATGGTGTGATATCACTTGAGTTTGTGAGAAGTCAACAAAACTTAGCCGATCATTTAACCAAAGGGTTGAGTAGAGATCTTGTGCACAAGGCGGCTGAAGGGATGGGATTAAAGTCCATCTAAATCTTATATATTGAGATACCCAATTTCCACCTAATAGACTTTAGGTGCTGAATTCAATGTGGAAAACTCAATATATTTAGATTGGAACACATGAAAGAATCATCCCAAGGTATGTGTTCAGTTCTGCGAGTTAAAGGATGTTGAAGGTTATCTTCTTAATAGTTCTTTTGAAAAATTGCATTTGCAGGTGCAAGAATAAAAGAATTATCTATGTGAGCATGAAGTTTAGCTACTTCAAGAAGCTTTCGGGCTTAGCTTTGATATGCTTATGAAGGATAGGGACACAAGCTAGTAAAATAAGTGTCAAGTTTGGATTTGAGAATAAAAACTAATATGTACTTTATCTTCGGGTTTCATTGTAATAGTAAGGGTTCAATCCTTAGAGACACCCTTAATATTCGAATTTCTAGAATGTGTAAAGTACTAAGATGGAATTCAATCGTCACGACATTCTCATTTATGCATTAGTTTTGTTTGATTGTGATGGTTCTTTTAGTAAATCATGGATTATACTAAAATGGGATAGGAATGTTGCTATTTTAGTATAATTAGATTAATTATGGATTGATATGTCTTCTAACTTATATTGGTCGGGTTCGGTGGTGCGGGCTAGTGCACGCCCGTATCGGTAAGGTGAGGGGGATCCAAGGGGGCAACCCCCTTGACGGGGGTTCAGGGGCAGCGCCCCTGAGAGATCGAGCCAAGGGGCAGAGCCCCTGGCTGGGGTCGATTTCTTTTTTGAACAAATAGTCCTTCATAAAAATCGCATCGGATTTGATTTCGGACCGAAATGTCATTAATAAAATTTGAGGGACCAGTTGTGTATTTTTGTTTAAATTTGATATGCAGTTATCCAAATTAACTACATATACGCTCCTCCTTGGTATTACGTACGATGAAGTTTTCAGTTTCTGGTTCGCTCATCATTCTAAAAAATTCGCGAATTTCATAAGATCTCCAGATCGCATCCGATATCTCAAAAGAATTTTTGTTCAAGTTTGGAAAATGTGATGTGGGCTATCCCACATTGGTGTGGGAACAAAAGGTGAATTGGTTTATAAGGATAAACCTCAAAGCTCTAGATATCACTTGTGTCATGTTTTACTCTAGCTCATACCCTCGCGCAGGGGGGGGGGGGTGCGAAAAATGGGTTGTCGAGCCGAAATTCTGAACTCGTGCCCGCGCGACCTGCGGACACGAATGCAGCTCCGAAACCTGTGTCCGAGCGTGACAAGTTTTTAATGTTTTTCGAACCACCTTTGAGCAGGTTCTAGAAAACCTTTTTGCATTCCAAACTGATCATTCAGTGTGATGGTTAATGAGTAATGAATGATTATATTCAATTAATCATGAGTAAAGAATGAACCGTTCGTATGTCTTTTGCGTGTATAAATACACGAGTTTTGATCATAAGAAAGATACACGAAAAACCACACATTCGTTTTGTTGTTCGCTGCTGTTGTGCCTCTGATCTCGATAGCTGCTTCATCCCGGTCTTGTTTCAGGCAAGTATCCTGTCCGGCTGTAGACACAGTTTTTGAACCGGTGTACCCTGGGAACAGACGGCGAATCTGTTTAAGGGAATTGTGTCAAACAAAGGCCCGGTTCCTTTCGTTTTGTTTCTGTGTTCTTCAGGTTTTGCAGGGACTGATAGAGTTGCTGTTCGTGATCATACTTCCGTATCTTGATCGTCGGTTCGGTTAGACTTTCATTTATTTTCTATTCTTGTGAAATGCTTATGTTTGTATAACGATTATCTTAATCGTTTTACACCTAGTTTCCAACAAACTTAAACAAATTCTTAGATTGTGAAACAATCTCTGATTTCTTGATATATACTTAATTTTTGGTAAGCACTCGTTGTTGGTCCTCTAAATTGGAGAATGTTTTAAATTCACATATTATGGGGATACAAAATAATTGTAGTAAAACGGTGTTAATCTCCGTGTGTTGTATCTAGTTGTTGGTTCTAACATGCGTGTTACAACCTGATGTTTTATACCAAATGTATAAATGATTTATAATGTTATTGTCCAACATGAGTGCTACAAATGACGAAGTTTTAAAAACCGAACTTTATGTAAAGTTGTATTTTAAACGTGTCTTGATGATGTAATTAAGAACGTGTCTTGATGATGTAATTAAGAACGTGTCTTGATGATGTAATTAAGAACGTGTCTTGATGTGATAGTGATGACCATTAATAATTTAATATGTTATTATTATTTATTAATAAAGGGTTTTTGGTCTACTATGTTTACAACCCTTGTAACGGGTCATCAAAAGAATTTAACAAGGTGTTAAAATTCGTTGAATCTCATTGCTAATCTTGTGAAAAATAGCAATTGTGAAAAAACAACTTGGTGTTGTTTTCAAATTTATTGAGTTAAAGTAAATCTATATAAAATATAGATGTATAATGACTTGGTGGTGTTGCTTTGAGCAGATTTGTTCAAAATGAAACAAGGACATGAAGAGATAACTACGTGGAGTTCCACTGAGGGAGTACCTCAAGATAGGACTCACGGAAATATCTTAGGATTCACTCCTTCAATGTCAGGAATGACTCGAGTGATTGCCTGTCGAGGGTGGTTCATAATGTCTGGAGCAACAATTCATGCATGCTCTAATCGTTATTCCTTTAAGGAATATCGTGCTGTAAAAAATCGCATAATGATGCTAGATGGCACTAAACACAAGGCGATTGGGATCGGGACTGTAGAATTAAAAGTGTCTACAGGATGTACCCTTACCTTGGAAGATGTTTTCCATGTGCCTAGTATCAAGAAGAATGTTATCTCTGTGAGCAAGTTGAATATCGATGGTTACTCGATATTATTTGCATCAACGAATTCGTGGAGAATGTTTCGTCATCAGAATTCGGTTAAGTTTCATGCGGTAGGAACTGTTGTAGGAGGACTACATCGCTTAACTCTTTGGAGTGATGTTAAAGAGGTCATCGAGATATCTGATGACGAGAGTGTTGGGGATAGCAACACTATATGATTTTATGTTTTAATTAAATAAGACTTTATTTCGTTATGAAATAATTGGTTTATATAAGACTTTGTCATGTTTTGGAATAAATGTGTTTGTGGTTTGAAACTATTTTAATAAAATGGTTATGTTTGCTTTGATATTTGGTCTTTACAATGCAAATGGTTATTCAAATTATTTTCAACAAGATAACACAAGAAGTCAGATGCACATGTATAACTTCTGAGTTTAAATTAAACATGTAAATCATATATGAAACACCCCACACAATGGTAGATGATAAAGTGTATTAAAATGCACGGACATGGTATATCTTGTAGTGTTGATGTGCTCAACATATTACGGATGCACAAGTGTGAATTGTGATGTATGAATGCAAGATATGTTATTATGGATTACAATATATGATATTGTAATTTATAAATTTGTAGAAATCTATGAAGGTCAAGTAGATGCGTCTACCACCTCAATGTTGTTGAACTATTAGAAGACTTGGTCTTCATTTGGGAGAGTATCCTAAAACATATAGTTCTACAAAACAAGGGATGATACATCGCTTGTGTAATGGAGTGTTGAGTGTCAATTTGGTTGACTACATCTCAAAACAATATTGATTATATTCTGGATTCATTCATATTGGTTATGAATGCACTCACCAAATTTAATCGAATTAAGGCTCATGATGAGGCCTTCGAGTATCATTGGTGTTTTGGATACTAAGGCAAATAGGTTATGATCCTAAAACCGAATAATAGGTTATGTATGGTTTTGTAACATACATATGAGACGTACACAATGTTATTGGTCTAGTCTCACGAATTTGTCTAAATGAATGTGTGAATGTGGGAAACGGATATTGTGATATCCATTGAGGCTGTGATGAATCAGAATGATGCATCTTCTGTTCACATGCTAACGTATTGCAGTCTAAGGCATGCTAGACTAGCACTAGGTTGATTGTGAAGCTCTGTAAAGAGTAATCAACTATAACATTCAAGATACACATGAACACAAGACTGGATTTGTGTATAGACAAAGTTCAAGAAAAGTCTACATTCGATGTAAGGAACATGATATAAACTATGGAAAACTTGAATGACTAGATCATTAAAGTTGATATTACCTAGTTTTTTGACGCCTATAGCAATTTTGATTTCTTCAGAACCACTAGTTCTTTCGAACAGGTTGTTCCAGACTTGTGTGGTCCTTCGGATAAGTTGTTCCGGAATCGTGAGGTTCCTCCGGAAAGGTGGTTCCGGACTCATGTGGGTCTTCCACAATTTCTAGAATTATGCTAGAGGTTAACTTAGAACTATTCTAAGTATGAGATGCTTGTGTGAACATACTTATAGGAAAAGCATGTGTTGCTTACATCAACTCTAAAGCACTCGTGAGCTAATATATATAATGAGTTGAAGTTATGGACCGTAATGATACATTTATTATTCAAAGTGTGATAATAAGTGATGTCACATAAAGCGTATCAAAGTGCAGGCAATGTGGGGGGAGATAGACCATTTGAGAAACAACCAGTGTGATGGTTGAAATGGCATAACCATAGAGAAAGGGAGAACCTTTCATCACCCCATTTGGATATCATCTAATGACACTTAAATGTGGGGGTGGCTTGCATTTGATATATATGTTTGGCAATAAGGATTGAAATCATATGACTAAGTGGAGTACATAATAGTCATAAGGATGTGTTCACCTTGGAAAGACTATAATGTGGTCACAAAGGGTACTTAATGCAAGATCAAAATTATAAATCTTGGCTGCAAATTATCTTGGTTGGTTTGATGAATTGTGGGAACCATCTAGTTATGATAACTGAGTGGTTGGCATCCCAGGGAAAGATCCGCTAGCTCCCATGCAGATGATATGCTCATTGATGTAAGTAATGTCAGGACGTCTTGGAAGCAAGATTTGACATGAAAGACATGAGAATGACAAATGTGGTTTTGGAATTTCAAAAACACATGAACTGAAAGTGGACTTGTTTAAAGTCAAACCCACTATGTGGACTAAAATTCTTGAGAAGTTATGGGAATGGCAAATAGCTTTTGCAAATGGTTTTTGCAATGACTCTAATGTGGCTAGAACTACAAACTGACACACGTCAGTATCTAGCTAAGAATAGAGGAGAGCTTGTTTGGAGTACTCAAGAATTATTGGTAGTCTGATATATCTGATGAGTTGTACTAGACCAGACTTAGTATACGCTGTAAGCAAGCTAAGTAGATACACGAGTAATCCAAGTTCAACTCATTGGAGTTGTGTGATTAGGTTACTTAAGTACCTAAGGTACACAAAGGAACACGGGTTGCACTATAACAGATATCCAACAGTAATTCAAGGACATTGTGATCCAGGTTGGATATCTGATACGATATCTGATACGATATCTGATACGATACTTGATACGAATGATTCCAGAGCAACGAGTGAATATGTATTCACACTTGGAAGTGCAACCATATCGTGGAAATTTTCAAAACAAAAGGTTATTGTAGATCCACGATGGAAGCAGAATTCATCGCTTTAGATAAAGCTGGTGAAGAGACAGAATGGCTACGTCTATTGAGGATATACCAAGATGGCCTAAGCCGGCAACGGCCATATGAAGACATTGTGATAGCCAATCGGCAATTGGCAGAGCTCATAGCACAATGTATAATGGTAAGAATAGACATATAAGACGTAGACATAATACGGTACGACAACTAATCTCTACTGAAATTATCACTGTTGACTATGTGAAGTCAAAGGATAATATTGCGGATCCGCTGACAAAAAGGCCTAAGTAGAGAGTTAGTCCGAACGTCGTCCATGGGAATGGGACTGAAGCCCTTGAAAGATTAAGTTCATATGAAGGAAAACCTAACTCAGTTGACTGGAGATCCCAAGATCTGAGTTCAATAGGACAACCTAATTGTATGAACTAGTGAGGTCACTGTGGGGGAAAGAATTGAGAACTCCACGCACTTTAAGAAGGGGATGTATAATTGGAATCGATACATCTCCTAGTCCATTCCTAAAAGTGACAAGTACGAGGTTAAGCCTATGGCTTTTAATGATTCAGCTGAGGCAGCCACACGTGGTGAATCACCTATGTGAGAGAGAAGTGGGGTCGCTTCGAAGGGTATTGAGAGGGGCACAATACCTAAGAGCTCTCGCAGAACCAGGCTAATGTTCATGACCATAACGAACATAACTATGAGGACTTGATGTTGTCAAGGAGAGTCTTGTGTGAAGCACATTGTCGCCTACACAAACGGCAGACGAGTTCAAAGGCATCACCGCCTACTCAGAGCCGGTAGACTAAGTGTGTTTCATGAGCGAAGGTTCAAAGGGTAACACCTACCTATCGTATGCAAGATTCAACTGTTGAAATTCGATCGGGATTAAGTTACTTCTGAGATCAACCTCCATTCATGTGGGGGATTGTTGGAAAATGTGTGTGAATGAGATGTTTATCTCAAAAGAATTTTTGTTCAAGTTTGGAAAATGTGATGTGGGCTATCCCACATTGGTGTGGGAACAAAAGGTGAATTGGTTTATAAGGATAAACCTCAAAGCTCTAGATATCACTTGTGTCATGTTTTACTCTAGCTCATACCCTCGCGCAGGGGGGGGGGGTGCGAAAAATGGGTTGTCGAGCCGAAATTCTGAACTTGTGCCCGCGCGACCTGCGGACAAGAATGCAGCTCCGAAACCTGTGTCCGAGCGTGACAAGTTTTTAATGTTTTTCGAACCACCTTTGAGCAGGTTCTAGAAAACCTTTTTGCATTCCAAACTGATCATTCAGTGTGATGGTTAATGAGTAATGAATGATTATATTCAATTAATCATGAGTAAAGAATGAACCGTTCGTATGTCTTTTGCGTGTATAAATACACGAGTTTTGATCATAAGAAAGATACACGAAAAACCACACATTCGTTTTGCTGTTCGCTGCTGTTGTGCCTCTGATCTCGATAGCTGCTTCATCCCGGTCTTGTTTCAGGCAAGTATCCTGTCCGGCTGTACACACAGTTTTTGAACCGGTGTACCCTGGGAACAGACGGTGAATCTGTTTAAGGGAATTGTGTCAAACACAAGCCCGGTTCCTTTCGTTTTGTTTCTGTGTTCTTCAGGTTTTGCAGGGACTGATAGAGTTGCTGTTCGTGATCATACTTCCGTATCTTGATCGTCGGTTCGGTTAGACTTTCATTTATTTTCTATTCTTGTGAAATGCTTATGTTTGTATAACGATTATCTTAATCGTTTTACACCTAGTTTCCAACAATTTCTTGGGTGAACCCTCAAGATATTCAGTCTGAAAGTGTTCCACGTTTTCTGAAGAATCCAAGCATTCAAATTTCTAACATTTTCTCTCAATTTGTCTCCCCTGGTTTAACACAACTTGATCTTTAACACGTTTTTCTTAACTTCAAGACCTTTATCTTGTAAGCCCCTCGTAAAACACTTTAAACATGTTAAGAAAATCTAAGCTGTTTTTTTGTGACACATGATCAAACCAGTGATTGGCCCTTTTTTTTATTATTTCAAGGGTGCAAATGAGATTGTAGCTTTAAGAGGCATTGCTCTTTACTTGTGTCACTTTTTTTAATGCATACATAGGCAGGGCAAATTGTATCATTTCTACTCCAATATCTTCAAGGAACTACTTAACTTAATCTTTGACAGTGTTTTCATAACCTTTTCTGATGATTCATCAATTCATGCATATTTGGTGCAAATATAATAATAATAATAATCAGATATACCAAAAGGCCCCACTGGTCTTCGCGGCGACAAATTCAGCCCCATATTGACTAAAAAGTGTATTAATTACCAACTTTAACTTATCAAACTTGGTAACAAGATAACTTTTCCAATTGGTGGAAATCCTTTTTGCTCTTTTAAGCACTTGAGTTTTTAGTTATCATATATTGGCCGATAATAATCCTAGTTTTAATTTTTCTCTATAATAATCTCATTTATTAAACCATTGCATATATTGAACCGTCGTTAACTATAGATTAACCCAATTAGTATGAGGGACTGTTTTTTTGTAATTTCTTAA
Source organism: Deinandra increscens subsp. villosa (assembly GCA_039602395.1). Lineage (NCBI taxonomy): Eukaryota > Viridiplantae > Streptophyta > Magnoliopsida > Asterales > Asteraceae > Deinandra > Deinandra increscens. Next base: position 64,421 of record JBCNJP010000024.1, on the reverse strand, counting down.
AATATAGGGACTGTTTTTTAAATGCATTTTTTATTGAGTTCTTATATTAATAAAAAAGAAATTTACAATTAAGAAAAGAAGGGAGAAGAAAGGAGAAACCTCCTCCGCCTCCAACCTTCTCCCCCTCACCCGATCACCGTACAACCACCACCATCCTACCCCAACCTCCTCCGCCTCACCCCACCACCGTCCACCTGCCGCCACCATAGACCCATCTCTCTCCTCCGTTTCTTCTCTAACCACCGAGGGAATATATTTGCTAATTTCCCAATCCAAATTCTTACCTAAAATGTTTGTTGTTCTTAAGCTTAATGCTGTGTGATCAACAGTTTAATGTTAATCTAAAATTTAGTTATTTATTTTATATGTGTGTTTGTAATTAAAATTGATTTTTTTTCCAGCTTATTCTTTGTGTTATTAATTTGTAGCATCCCAAAAATTCTATAATTTAAATTTCCCGTCAACGTCTAGTTGAATAAATTTTTCGTGTGGGAGTCTCGAAAATTAGGAGTCCAAATCTGCAATTTGTTGTTGTTTTATGAATCTATGGTTATTAGGAGCATCTAAAGTAGTGTAAACATGCTAGATGTTAGCTTATTGGTGAAGAAGTCACCAAATCTTATTACTTGAACCTCATGTTAGATGACTACTTAAGATAGTCTAGAAAATTGTTATAATCATGAATTTCTAACTTGAATTTGATGCTACATGATGAATTAAAGATGGGTTGGAGGTGACTTCACCTAAACATTGATAATTTGACAAGTAGGAGGCTCAATAAGTTGTGTTATATGTGTGTATAAATGTATGCCCACAAGGTGTTTGATAAAATGCCTAAGAGAATTAAAATATGGTAAATGCAACAAATTTGTTTGTATTGATGTTGGATGACCATAGGGAGCTATAATTTCACAAAATTGAACCAACTTGATGATATTAAGTGTACTAGCTAGCATGGATAATGTATGCCTCTAGTGGTCATGTTGATGTTAATGAATCCATGTGGCTAGATGTAAATTTAGTGATCATGCTTGATATTTCCATCCTTGTGAATTTGTAATATGTATGTGTAGCATAGAAATCATGTTATTGAAATGTGGTAAAAGTGCTACTATGATTAAGGTCCTAACATTGTTAGTGACCCATTAGGCAATCAAGGTGATGAAGGGAACAACTCAGGAGTTGGTGGAAACGGTGGATCAAGCTCAAAAGGTAACATTATTTATGTTACATGATGTAGATATGTAAATGTGTATTTACAATTTAGAAGAATAAACTATGAAGTGTATAATGGGTGACGAATGGTTCTAGGAACCATGAAGCTCAAAGCCAATAGGTTCTCCAATGATAAACTTGACCATAGAAAAGATTCAGACGAATCGAATAACGAATAAAAGTTACAATGGCTAAAATGGGCTTGTTGAGTCTATGCCAAGTAACAAAAGAAATGAATCATAAATGGTTATAGAACCATAGATTCCAAGGCTTATATGTGGTCAAGTTAGGCATTTGGGGTAAACTAAAGGCAAGGACTCGTCTTAACGGGTCAATTAATGGTACGAAGATCATTTGGACATCAACTAAAATGATTTAGTGAACCAATGTTAAGTAGAGTGAAATTATATGAACTATGTCAAAACTTAGTGTATCGGTAATGCGTGATGCTAAACTCATAACGGAAGTGTAGGACTAATTGTTAGTTTGCACACCAATATTACATGGCCATATTGCTTGTATTATGTTCATAGATGTAAATTTCATGTGTTGGGCAAATTCTGGATGATAACCTTTGATGGTTGTCACAAGAAATCTCTTAATGGGTCAAACGGGTCGGTTGAACCCATTAGTCGAGAGTATGAATTTGATTCGACTAAGGTATGTTGTAGACAAGAAAACATGTTTTTAGAGGTATTTTATGATAGTTAAACCCATGATAAAGGGTAGGGAATTTGGTTATGATAGTTAAAACTGGCCGAATTTGGCTCAATCCCTGGAAAAGTAGTTCCAAGCGTATGGCTTGCAACTTCAAAAGTTGTAGGCGATACTCCTGCAGCTCCAGGCGTATGGCTTGCAACTTCAAAAGGTCCAAGCGATACTCCTGGAACCCAGTCCTTGATTTTGTTAATTATTTCCTCTGTTAACACTGTTTTATACATGTTTAAGCAATAGAAACTCATTTTTGAAAGTGAGTGAATTGTAGGTAAAGGGAAAGCTTAAAGGACGCTCATCAAGGCTTCAAGAACCGATTCACATGAAGAACCATTAATCCTATCATCACTTTTGGGTTATATAACATGTACACAATGTTTAACCATATGGATATCAACTTGAACGTTATTTTGTAAAGTTTAGTCACAATGGTGACATTTCATGAATGTGAAAGTGTATGTTTTTAAAAGAAAATTTCTGGGACCAGTTTTTAATGATATAAATGGCTATGTTTGACATCAAATTATGTACGGGTGTTACACAATTTGTCTTAAATTGCCTACTCATGGACCATAATAACTCATGAGAACATACTTAAGTGTCCAAACATAATTTCAGTTCTAAATAGCAAGAATATACTATGTAATTAGAAAGCTTTAAATTATATTGCTTGCTTTTAGGAAGTAAACGTGTAACTTTGGGTTGGATTAGGATGATTCGTAAGTAAACACTTCGTTTTTTTTTTAATTTCTTTTTTTAATATAACTCAATAAAAAACACATTAAAAAAATAGTCCCTTCATTTTAAGAAATTACAAAAACAGTCCCTCACACTAACTGGGTTAGTTTATAATTAACGGCGGTTTAATATATGCGAATGATTTAATAATTGGGATTATTGTAGATAAAAATCAAAACTAGAATTATTATCGGGCAATATGTGATAACTGGAATTAATATGGACTAATTTTTCTTTAGAATATTACAAAACACCTAATTATTTAGCAAACAAAAAAAATTAAACATAACAATGAATACTTATTTCATATTTATAATAATTATTAAATATAACAATGAAAATTGAAGATGAATAGTACTCTTTTTGGTTCTTGAAATTTAGCCACAGCTTTTTGTTTTCTTGACAGTTTTAGTCCCTCATTGAGATTTTTCTTGACATTATACTCTCATGACTCACATATGTCTACTTCTCTTTTCTCTCTTCCGGCGCTTGGCATGCGACGGCGACTTCCTCTCAGTTTTCTGATCGGAATTCATAAGATCTCTCTCGATTCATTGTTCTCCATCTCTATAATTATCTCTCTCTCAACCGTTGTTCATGAACACCTCTGAGATTGAATTGTAAAAAGAGGGGTTTTCACAAACCCTAACTTTTAAAGATGGCTTGACCACAAATCGGAGCCGATGTTCATGACTGAGACAGAGATATCTATGTTTTAAGAAAGAGAATGTTGAGAAGAAATATGAATGTGAGTGTGATCAGATCTCATCGACAGTCGGTGAAATTGGCATGTCGCCGGTGGCTGTCGTTTGTGAATGGGTGGCATGCATGTCGCCGCCACTTCTGTGGCTATTGGGTGGCTGCCGTTTGTGAATGGCTGTGATGGTGGAGTTGCTAGCGAGGCGTAACCTTTGTGTTTAACGCAGCCGCAATCCAATCTGAGCCCTTTTACAATTGAGTGGGTCATCATGTTTTTTGTGGCTTTCTCAGATCTGAGATGCAACAGTGACGATGGTCACCAAAATCCGGTTTGTTTTCTTCGTCTGATGATTGGATGATTGGGTTATTGGGGATTTTGTTGTTCTCTCAGATATTAGATGTCAGCATTGACGATGTCCACCAGAATTCCGTTTGTTGCCACCGTCTGATGTGTACGTGGGCAGTGGATTTGTTGCGTCTTTGTACATACACGCGTACTCTGCTGTGATGATCTATATTGGGTCTGATCCATGGTGTGATAATTGTTTGATTAATGCTGGTGTTCTTAGTTGTGGGGCTATGATGATCAATCTTGGATCTGAGCCATGGTGTGATGGTTATTTGATAACTGCTGGTAGCGTTCGGTTCTATGTGGCTGTGATGATAATGTTCTGAGCCTTTTTTGGATCTGGAATGTTGATATTATAGTACTTGGCTATGATGTTTTCTGATTGTGGGGCTGTTATGATAAATCTTGGATCTGATTCATAGTGTGATGGTTATTTGGCCACTGTTGGTTGTGTTGAAATCGCTTATATGTGGTTGTGATGATAATTTTCTGAGCCTACATGCCTTTCTTTTTTTGGATCTGGAATGTTGGTGGTTATTACTTGGCTATGATGTTTTCTGATAAGAGGAAGGCGAATATCCGCAACCGTTATTCAGATCTGAGCCTAACTAACATTTTCTTTTTAGTAACCTTTTTTTTTCAAGTAGTATAACTATGTTACTTAAATTTGATAGGAATCATTTATGCTGCACGTGTGGTTACGCATGTGACTACTCATCAATCGAAAAGAGCTACAAGGTGTTAAAGAATACCAGGCCGGAGGTACTTTCACTAACAAAAAGTTTGTTATTAATATTTGCTAAGTTCGGTATGATAGCTTAATAGCTGAATCTTTCAAAATGCACTTAGATTTGTTTAAGATGGGTTTACATTGCTCTACCTGATTTCTCCTTATATGCTTCATGTTTCCAATTAAGGGTATAATCTTATTCAAAATTAGGATTTTATTTGAACATTGAATTTTAACATGATTTATTTTTATTAAACTCATTGATCAAAACATAATTTGTAGCTTTCAATATCACTTGAAGAATAAGTGAACATCCACTAATCGTTTAGGATTTTTATGTCTATACTATAGCTCTTTGGTTTATTTTCTGTTGTGGTTCTCCAGATGGATAGCGTATTTGCGTTCCCGGTTGATTTTTCTTCCTAAAAGTTTGATTTTTAATATAAATTTTGTTCTTCCTTGCATACTTAGTTTATCGATGATATCCACAGCATCACATTCTGTAACTCAAATGAAATAGGAGTATATTAATTTGCTTTTGCATGCTGTAAGTTTTTACTGATTTTAATTGTTTATGCTTTACTAATTTAAACCCACTGGGTCATTTGCCTCCTTTTTTGTTGTGTTGGCATGTTTATTAGTTTCACCAGCTTTAAGCTGATTATGTTTTAATGGAACAATTTTAGTTATTTATAGATTGAAATTATATGCTGATTTGAGACTTCTTTTGGTTTAACGATTGTTTAGCTCGATGGACATTACAAAATGACTGCATCTTCTTTCATTTGGCTGGATTTTTATGCTCAAATGCAAGAATTTATGTTATTTATAGTTTTTCTTTGTTATAGTTTATCTCAAATTCATCATCTGACTTCCTCATTGCAAGTTGTTTGTGCTTAAAGACTTTTTATACATCATAAGAGAATTAAATATTGGTGTTAAACATGCAGTTCTGTACTTTTTCTTTGTTTTACAGCTGTTAATGAAGTTGTTTTATGATGCTGATGTGATTGTGTATAATTGAAGTGGGGTATTTGGATAAGCTATGGATTCATTACAAAGTTCCATGCTTTCTGCAAATTTTTGAGTTCTTGAAGGTTAGTTTCTTCATTGTCCCTTTTGATTCTGAATAATCGATAATTTATGTTCGGATAATGCTCAGCTTATTCAATTTAGCCTTTTGTTTACATTTTCGATTTAATTGGTAGAAGTTGAATATCCATGATCAATTTGCCTAAAAAATTATTTAGAATTGGGAATTTAGGTGTACACATTGCTGTATTTTTGAGGTGTCCAACTGTCCATGCGATTGTTTTATTCTATTTGGACATTTTGTTTCTTGGTTAAAATTGCCATATCTCAGTTCAAACAAACATAGTCAATTAGATTTAAATTTATGTAGATTCAAAAGAGGAATTGGACCTGGGCATTTTGTGTCATGGATTGGCTAACCAAGTTTCTTATAAGGCGATCCGGCTTGAGCAATAAATACTCTAGAAAACATCATGGGAGATATGAAAATAATAGAATCTGGAGTATCCTCCATCTACAGTGGTAATTAGCACTTTTGTTCCCTTTCGTTCATATGTGTGCTTTACAATAATTTGTATGATTTCATTGGATTTTTTCCATTGCATAAATGAAATTAACCCTAATTTAGCTTCTGATTTATTAAAGTTGTGACTTTGACGAAGAGATGGTAGTAGTTCAAGGATGGGCGAGCGACAGAGGTGTTGAATTAGGGCACTGACAAGGATGTTTTCTATTGTGTCGTCTCACGAGGTAAGTTTCTTTATCTGAGCTCTACTATTGGCTTTGATAATTTGCATTTTTTTCATCATCGGCTGTCATTTCTAATTATAGATATTTGAGTGGATGTGTGCTTGGTTTGCATAGCTTGATTTCATTTTTGTGTATTTATGTTCTTGATGCCCTTATTTTGTGTATTTATGTTCTGATTTGATCATGCATCTTCATTAGATTGTGCATGTTTTTTTTTTGTAAATGCACATGTCACCTCCTTATATTTCTATAAATGCAATTATATCATTACATTTGATTTAAATATTTTCAATGCTCATTGCGAAATTGTTGTGTTATAATTGTTGTGTTAAAGCTCGGGTTTAGGTTAACTTAAGAGGTAAACTAAAATTCTGGTTGCCTCATTTTTAAGATTTTTAAGCGTTTTTGTCTCATAATAGGACTACGAAAAGCTATATGCAAAATAAACTTCCCATTTATGTATTAAAGTTTGTTTTGTTCTGATTGTATGTACACAAGACAACTGATGAAGATTAATCATCTAAGTCCTACCTAAATTGGTTTTGATTATTCTAAATCTGCTAAGATTAATCATCTAAGTTTTACCTAAATTGATTTTGATCATTCTAAATCTGCAGGTGGCCAAGGAAATCAAATTACTCTCGAGTAAGATTGTTCATCGTTCTTTGTCACTCTTTCTATTGGAGGAAATCAAAACGACAGTGCAGCAGAAAAGCCAGCTGATGTTCAGCCTGTATCACCACTTCGTTTTAATTACACTGTCTTCACTAGAAAAAATATTGTAAGTAATATCACTATTTAATATCAATAAATGCATTACACAAAACTATATATAAACTTTGAATATTTCACTTCTTATACAGCGCTTACGAGCAAGCTTTGCAAGGAGAACTTGATGTCACTTATGAAGAAAATGAAGTTGAAACACACAAGATTATCACTGAAAAGAACACAAAGTACACAAGGTAATCCATATTAACAAACTCTCTTATCCCTTATAACACATAGGATACAACAAACTGTCATGTTTTAGTCAATCACTCCTTTTTTGTTCAAATGCTAATGCAAATATACATCTCTATAAACCAGATTATTTCTTGAGAATCTAGCTGTAACAAATACCTTAGACATATATAACTCTACTAATACTGCTGTCTTTGCCATGCTCACATTCAGTGGTCACTTAAGATGCCCCGCCGCAACGCGCGGAGGGGTCATCCATCTCGTTGATAAATAAATAAAATAAAATACGTTGGTGTAACCAAAAATCATCCCATGTTTCCTTTTCAATTTTGTTTGTATCAATATGATATGGAAGATCTGATCTACATTTCACACCTATCCATGACATAAATTACGAAACCTTTACACCAACTGGTCGCATATTTTCATCAAATTCATTGTAATATTCATCCTCCTCGTGTTTTTCCAAGCAACATTACATGCAACATTGTAAGGGAATAATTTGTGGCTTGTGTATTAAATCACCTATTGGCGGACAATTTTGAAGGCCTATGTGATAGAATAGGTGAAAATTAGCTGGGTTATTGTTATATTGGGTCTTTGGGCCATTTTAGACATGTTTGGGCTCAATTTAAAGAGTTTAAGGGGAGTTTAGTGGGCCATTAAAGTCAAATACGGGAATTGACTATTAATTAGGGTTTTTAGGTTGTCTTGTTCTCCAAGTTGGAGAATCCCTATATAAGGGAAGCCCTCCCCTTGATTATTAGGTGGCTGTTTTTGGTGTTGATTCAACTTTGGTGTTTACGAAATTCTCCTAAGAGAATTTCGATTCTTGTGTTGCAATCAAGGTGATTAGTAAAGTGTTTTCTTCATCTGGTTTGTGTTCTTATCGTGTTCTTTATTGCATATTCATTTTATCTTTCGATTAGACTTGAATCACCTATAATCACTGGATTCCGCACAGTGATTATAGACTTTGATATCGCGTGAGGGTTGATTTCGATCCTTACAATTGGTATCAGAGCCAAGAAACGCAAGTTTCGAGGCTCTCGCGATATCGGATTCAGGTTTTTGGCAACTAACAGTTTGAGTGCTTTTGTGATTTTCAAGTTAGCAGAAGTCAGAAGTTTTTTCGCAGGTCTAGAATAAAAAAACAGAAGCTTTCGAGACCCTGTGTACCTGCATAGAAGACTTTTCGATCCATTCAAGACTTTTCGATCAGACACTCTGATCGAAAACCCTCATCTGCTGCTCACCTTTGATCGAGAAAGACCCTTAGTGTCTTTTCGATCAGTAGTCCCTCAGTCGAAAAGTGCCAAATTGAGACTTTTCGATCGGCTGATCATAATCGAGAAGTCCCATCTTGTGACTTCTCGATCAAAAGTCTCTATCGAAAAGTACCCAGTGACTTTTCGATCGTCGGCAATTCGCAATCGGAAAGTCCCATTTGAGACTTTTCGATCAAAGCCCCTCTTCGATCCAACCCTGTGTGATCGGAAACCCTTTTCGATCCAACCTTGCTTGATCGGAAACCCCTTTTCGATCCAAACCTTGTGCAACCGGAAAGTACTTTTCGATCAGCCCTGTCCGACCGAAAACCCTCTTTTCGATCAACCTTTTCGACCTACCTTTCCGATCGAAAATCCTTTTCTATCCGATCGAGTCTTTCCGGTCCAAATCAAAGAAAATCATGGCACCCCTTCTACCAGGTAATTCTGTATCTTCCAGCAACCTTGAGGTATGTAATTGTTCTTGTTCTCATTGTGTGGAGGTATTTAATGCTTACAAAGAATATGAATCTAAATTTTATTATGAATCCCTAAACTGTGAACGTGCCACTAGAGAATCAAATAATTTCAAAGATATGGCTAAAGTAAATAGGGAAAAGTTTGAAGCAGCTAAGCTTGATGTGACAAACCTTGACAATCAATTAAGTGACACTAGAGTTCTGTTGAGAGTTGCTAACACAAAAGTTGAAAAACTAACCACAGAGGTAGAAGAATTGAGAGATCAACTTGCTAAATCTCAAAGTAAAATAGATGCTAATAATAAGATTCAATCAAAAATGCTGGAAGCAAGATCTCTTTTCTATAACTCTGATGTTAGGATGAAGTATGTTCAACAAAATTCAGGTTTAGGTTTTGGGGATGATATCAAAGAAGAAACATCAACTCACACTGTCCCCATGCCCCACATGCATGAAATGATTTCTGAACATATACCGTCAAAGGGGACAATAGATTCTTTAGCTGACATTGACAAAAGACTTTCTGAATGTCCTATTAAAATTACTGCTCCTATTTCTAACTCTACTACTTCTTGTGCAGATACAAAAAATAAAGAAGCAGGTTCTGAGGGAGAAAGTGTTGGCATTGAGAGTCAAAAGTTTCCTGACTTTAAAACTGAAATTTTTGTGTCAAATAAGTCTGAGTCTGATTTGAGCTTTGCTAAGTCTGATGTTTTTGACAAAACTTCTGTTTGTGGTACTTTTAATTTCGGTGGTTGTGATCCTAAACTTTCCAAACCTTTGAGGAAAGTCAGGATTTTGAGAAAGGATAAGGGACCACAGGTTGCTGGTCCTAAGCCTACCGATCCCAATTTGGTTGGTTTGAATGATTGTGTGAATGTGTGTGCTAATGTTTGTGATAATGCTAGTAATATGCAGAATGTGCAGAACGTGCAGAATGTGCAGAATGTGCAGGAGGCCAGACCACATGACTTTATCCCATATCCTGAGGTAAATTCTGTATATGACCAATTTGTGCCAGTACAGCGGGAGTATGTGCTAACAACTAGGCCCAATGGCAAAGTTGTGTGGATCCACAAAAATTCCAAACCATCTTGGGTATCCACAGGGAAGAAATATTCCCAAGCTCCCGCATACCCAAAGAAGCAGTCCTGCCATATGTGTGGGAATCCTGGACATGTGGCAAGAAATTGTTTATGTAGGCCATATGAACCCTACTACCCTAAAACTCATTTGCAAAACTACCAAGGGCAATCATATGGTGGCACAAACCACAAACCTGGCCACAGAAAGGTAAATTCTCAGCCAAAGGTACCTACAGGCCCAAAGGTATCTAAAGTGACCAAAGAATCTGCACCTTCACACCCTAAGGTGCAGAGACATGTACCTTCACAACTAAAGGTGCACAAGGTGACCAAAAAGCCTGCACCTTCAATCCCTAAGGTGCAGAAGTCTGTACCCCTGCAACCAAAGGTACAGAAAGTTAACCAAAAGCCTAAGTCACCTCAACATCCAACCAAAACTGATTTCAAAAGTCATAAATTGAATGATTCTGTTAACAAATCAGTTGTTGCTTTAAAACCTATTTGGGTTCCCAAACATGGTGGTCTTTCTGAGAATAATCAAGAGAGGTGGAATGTGAAAAAGGTGGTAAATCAGTGTTACCTACCTAAAGGGGTGTATAAGAAGCACTCCAAACAATTTGATGAAGTTAAAAATGATAAATCAAACATTTATCAAATTCCACCTAAAAGGCCACAGGGTAAAGGGAAAGAAAACAATCAGCCCACGAATGTCATTTCCAATGATGGTCGTGTGAATTCTAATGAACCCACAAAGCCCACACCAAAGTCCACCAAAAACTACACCAAGAAACCCAAATCAAAGGCACCTACAACCCCAAGTATCAATCTTTCAGAGAGAATGTGCTTAAAAGAAATAACTTTCAATGACTCTGCAGGTATACCCAGAACAACAATGGCCTGGGTACTTATGGTTAACTAATCTCTCACCTTGTGCAGGAACAGTTAAGGAGGACTTCCATTAACTTATTTGTTTTTGAAAGTGATTGTTCCAGGCACAGGATAGAAGACATCTCTCAACTACATGACATGCAGATTCTCATTTGTAGGGATGTTCTTCTGGTAAGAGGTAAATCTAGCAAAATCAGCAAGGTACTGTCTAAATTGTTTGTTTCTTGGCAAATCTGATGAGAAGTATGGTTCTGCATAAAACAAAACTCATTTCTGAAAAAAATCTCAATTGATAAACTTTGAAGGTTAGCTTGGCCAAGTTTGTCTTATAGTGTGTTAGTGTGTTTAAAAAAAAAAAAAAAAAAAAAAAAAAGAAAATAAAAAAAGAAAGAGTGTGTGTTGTTATTAAAAATCAAAAAGCAAGGGGAAGAATAGAAAAGATGAAATTGTTGACCCCTAAAAATTGTGCTTTTTAATTTTTAATCTTTTGTTTGTTTGCCTGAGAAGGTGGGAAGTGAAATAAATTTCCGTTTTGGAGATGGCTGACACGCGTAAGGCAGATGTGAAAGACATGATCCATGGTGATATGCTGGTAGGCTCGGCTCTTTAATCTGAAAAGGTATGCGTTACACACTTAAAGATAACGTATGGCAGTTTGTTGGGTAACAACACTTAGGTTAATTGCATTTCTATTTGACTGCATGTTCAAGTTCCCGATACACACGCTTGTCTCCAAGAGTGTGAAATTGAGCTCAAAAAGTCGGTGTCCCCTCTGCTTTGCGTGAGCAATGACCTGGGGATGCTTCGCATGTATGTAAGGCTCTCCTCTGCTTTGCGTGAGCAATGACCTGGAGTTGTCCATACATACGTACTTCTAGATCATCTAAAATTAAAAAAATTAATTAATTAAAAATAATATACACCCAAAAGATGCCAAAGAGCACATCAAAAGAGACCCTCAAGAGTCCAAAACCCTCAGCCTTTGTCACTGATGAGAGCATTATAAAAAATGTTTCAAAAATTCAGTTGACTTGTATATTATACCCAAAAAATCTATGTGATCTATTCTTTCTCTTCTCAACCAAGTCTCGAGCTCAGTTTCAAACTTCTGGATCAGGTTGTGAAAATATGTGGTAGGGAATTTATATGCTTGATAGTGTGCAATAACATGTACCTAGGATTTGTTGAAACCCACTTGCTGTTCATAATTAATACACCTTAAAAGATAATAAAGTGACAAACAGCCTGAATAAGAAAAGGGTTTGAGTTTAAAGTGGATCAGTATATTGGCAATCACCTGGACGTGTTCGAGTAACAGAAGCTGAAAAGGGTTCCTCAGCCAGATTCATACGGTTTGATCCCAAAATAAAACCTTCTCGTTTAGAAATTTGGTATGTTTGTTTTTTTTTTATTTTTATTTTTCTTTTGTGTTATCTTAAGTTTTTATTGTTTATTTTGTTTTACAACCATGGCCAGGTTGATTTGAGAAGTTTAAAATAATTTTTTTTTATGGGTTTTATGCAAGAAAGTATCACCCCTCCAGAATCTCAGGGGGAGATAATGTGAAGAGTCCTCGGGTTCAGGGGAAGTATTTGGTAAAATAATTCTAACCCGATAACCAGTCATCATGTCTGGTTAGTGTCTGTTTCATGTTGTGCTTGACAGGATAAGTCAGAAAAAGAAAACTCATGGACAAGATGGTCAAGGACTCAGTTGACCGATGCACTGATGCTGTTACTGTTCGTGTTGAAGAACCAGCCGGAAAAGGACTTACCTTATGCTTAGGGGAAGTTTGTTGGTTGTTCAAGAAAAGCTTCCAAAGACTCAAAAGACACTGTTCACGAGTTGAGGGGAAGCTAAATGCCGTCAGTTCAAAGAAATTCAAGAATGTCAAGACAGGGGTTTTCAACATTTTTACCCTCTAAAGTTACATGCTGGTCAAGACAGTTACTGATGATCCAGCAAGGACTCGACATGTTTCAAGAAGGAGCAAGTACTTGAGAATCCTCCTCTCATTACTTGTTTACCATTTGCAGTTCAAGCTGATGCTGATAAAGAGAAAGAGCCATCAATCATCCCACATGATGCCCAATGAGGATTTCTAAAGAAAAGAATCTTCATCAACCCATGCTCAAGCCAAGGAGAAGACTACAAGTCGGAAGAGTGAAAGTAGAAGACATTTAATATCACAAGCCAAGGGGAAGATTGTAAGGGAATAATTTGTGGCTTGTGTATTAAATCACCTATTGGCGGACAATTTTGAAGGCCTATGTGATAGAATAGGTGAAAATTAGCTGGGTTATTGTTATATTGGGTCTTTGGGCCATTTTAGACATGTTTGGGCTCAATTTAAAGAGTTTAAGGGGAGTTTAGTGGGCCATTAAAGTCAAATACGGGAATTGACTATTAATTAGGGTTTTTAGGTTGTCTTGTTCTCCAAGTTGGAGAATCCCTATATAAGGGAAGCCCTCCCCTTGATTATTAGGTGGCTGTTTTTGGTGTTGATTCAACTTTGGTGTTTACGAAATTCTCCTAAGAGAATTTCGATTCTTGTGTTGCAATCAAGGTGATTAGTAAAGTGTTTTCTTCATCTGGTTTGTGTTCTTATCGTGTTCTTTATTGCATATTCATTTTATCTTTCGATTAGACTTGAATCACCTATAATCACTGGATTCCGCACAGTGATTATAGACTTTGATATCGCGTGAGGGTTGATTCGATCCTTACAAACATGCATCACCAAGTTCGCCTCTTTTTCTCGACATAGCAATAGTTTACTAATAAATTATATAAAAAAAACTAATTACTAACATATCATTCAGTACATGTGCAATATAGTGAGTAATAAACTAATTAATAACAAATTCTAGGAACAAAATTCATAAGGCTATTCGTAGTGGGGCGTTATCTTGCACTCTTTGGCAAGATGACGCCCCTATAACGCCCCTCCACCACCCCCGGGGCGCCATGTTAGCCAAATTCGTCCCGGGCGTTACCTACATAACGCCTCCCCTTTGATGTTTTTTTTTTTTTTTTTTTTTGCTTTTTTCCTATTGGTTCTCCACTTCACATAACCCCCCATCCTCATAACTCCCACTACACCTCTTACCTTATAACCTCCCCATATACCACATATCACATAATCCCACCTCCTTCAAAATCTCCACTACACATAGCCTAAGATAATATTCAAGAGTATTTTCATCATTCGACAAGTTTTTTTTTTTGCCAAAATTAGTAAATGTTTAAATGAAAAAGGTTAGATACTTAAATGACAACTACAGAAGTTGTAGCCTTAATGAGAGTAGTTAAATACTTGGATGGAGACATCCACCATGCAATTTTAATACCATTATTGGACAAGGGGGAATTGTCATTATTAAGGAAATTACCATCTATTAATTAAGACAGAAATTCAGGTTGATTGCAGGATCCACCGAACACTAAAAATAGGCACGGTAAAATCAGAATCACTATGAAACTTTAAACAAATGTTGAGGGCAATATAACATCACCCCTGCAAAATCCTAGCGGTTTTGGAAGCATTTAACGGAGAGAATGAAGCCGCCTAAATCAAATCTTTAAGAGTCTCAACCTTTAAATTCATCAAACTAGTTATTTTCTCTATTATCCCCCACCATTTGGTGGAGTGGATATATCCTTGCCTTCCAATGTGAAGGTCAAGGGTTCAAATCCCACCAGACACAAAAAATAAATGATGAATTAAATAGAGGTGGGTCAGAGGTTTTACCACAGTGGGCCTTAAAGCGGTGGGTTTCCTCTGGGATGGATATGCAACATAGAGGGTCTTGGTTACTCGCACGACCTGTGGTCGCAGCATGTCGTGGGTAACATCGTTTGCCAGGATGAGAACCTCCGAGTAACCGAGTGTTTGCCGTTCAATAAAAAAAAAGTTATTTTATCTATTCAAATTCACACATACTTCTTCTTCTAAAAGTTTTAAAGAATAATTAAATAATGAATTAATGATATGACATCATGAGTTTAGATACGAAACACATGGTGCTTATTTTTAAATCAAATACCTTTTTACAAAACATCTATAAAAACTGTTAATGAATGTTTATATTATTATTTATAGAATACCTATTATATATACTAAATCAAACACATCTTAGTTAATAAATCATAAAGAATATTTCATTACTTGTACATAATAACCAACTAGTCTAAAATAAATAATGAAAATATCTTCTTTTCAATTATCCTGTAATAAAAAAAATTGTTTTAGTAAATTGACTATAATTTAAAACTTAACGTGGAGATTAAAAATATAAAATATATATCAAACCTTAGTCATTTAGTTTGACTTAAGATATATCCCTTTGTCATGGTCAGATCGTAGGTATGCAGTGTTATAAGTTCCATCGTTTATTGGTTGAATACCGACAGAAAATGGTGGTAGGTCGTCAAACTGGTTGTATTCTTCTTCTTCGGCGGCATCATCAACACCAATGATGCGTTGTTTACCTTGCAATACAATGTGGTGTCTTGGTTTACTCGGGTCATTGACAAAGAACACTTGTGTGGCTTGCTTGGCAAGAATGAGTGCTTCATATGCATAGCCATCTTTTGTAAGGTCAACAAGTGTAAAACCATACTTGTCAACTTCAATACCTGTACGGTTATTCACCCACTTGCATTTGAACACAGGTATAGTGAAAAATGTGTAATTCAATTCCCAAATTTCTTGGATGACACCGTAATAAGAGTCCTTGGTGATTCTTAACCTTATGTCATGATTAATCCTATCAAATTCGGTTGTTGAAGTTATTAATGTAACTCCACTATTTTGCACTGTACTTTTTTCATCTTGATCTATTGTGTAAAATGTGTAACCATTAATGTTGTACCCTTGGTAAGAATTTACTCTAAAATCTGGACCTCGCGCCAACCTTACCACAATGTTATCAACATTTGACTGCCCGTATGTAACCTTGGTTTTCAACCATTTAGAAAACTCTTGGGTATGCTTAATCTGAAGCCACATGTTGGTCCCACCTCGATTATTCGAACGTAATATTTCCATGTGTTCATTAACATATCGAGCAAGAATGGCCATGTGTTGTAGAACAACAAAATGTGCAAGTTGTAGACTATCACGACTTAGGGTGATTGTTTGCATACCAACACCTCCGACCCCTTCAAGTCTACCTGAGTGATGAGATCGAGGAACACCAATACTTTTGACACCTTCCAAATAATCTGTACGAAATTCAATTATCTCCTATGAAGCATATCCTTCAACAATACAACCCTCAGGTCGAATACAGTTTCTTACATAACCTTTTAATAAACTCGTATATCTTTTAAAAGGGTACATGTAACGTAGAAAAACAGGACCACAAACCTTGATTTCTTCAACAATATGGATTACGAGGTGCACCATCGCATCAAAAAAATACGACGGAAAGTACATCTCTAGCTCGCATAGGGTGACGATAATTTTGGCTTGCCATGTATTCAGTAACTCGGGATCAATAACTTTCGAGTAAATCATGTTAAAAAAAACAAACAAAGTTTTGTGATTGTGTGACATATGTTCTCTGGTAACAATCCACGAACTGCAATAGGAATCATATGTGTCATCAAAACATGACAATCACGAGACTTCATACCAAGCAATTTACATTCTTTCACCGACACCAACATTTTTATGTTCGCAAAATAGTTAAAAGGAACTTTAATATCATGTAAACATTCATAGATCTTTGTTTTTTCGGCTTTTGATATAGTATAGCACACAGGTGGCAAATAAATACGATTGGCTTTCTCAACAGGCGCAAGCTCCTTGCGTATTCCCATTTCTACCATGTCTTTACGGATAGTTATCTCATATTTAGTTTTCCCAGAAATGTTTAACACAGTAAACCCAACAAGCTATCACATACATTTTTCTTGATATGCATAACTACTAGGCAATGTCTAACCGGCAAATTCTTCGAGTAAGGTAAATCCCAAAAGATTGACCTTTTTTTTTTTCAAATAACTCCTTTTTAAACATGGCTGCTATTTTCCCAACACTGTATTTAGATTTCTAACTCGTGAAAATGCATCAAAGTTTTTCCTTGTTGTACCATACTCGGTATTCCCGTCAAACTCATTCTTTTTCTCTCGATAATCGTGATCATCTGGAAGGAAGTTTTAATGTCCCATATATACTATTTTTTTGCTATTTTTTTTTTACCATAGATGACTTGTCTCGTCTTCACAAACAGGACAAGCTTTCTCTCCTTTTGTACTGTATCTTGACAAATTACCGTAAGCTAGAAAATCACTTATAGTGCAAAAAAAACCATGGCTCGTAATTTAAAGTGTTCCTTCTTATAAGCATCATGCATGTCTACACCTGGTCCCCATCGAACTATTAAGTTATCAATCAAAGGAGACAAATAAACATCAATGTCATTACCAGGTTGTTTCGGACCCTGAATCAATCATTATATACTTTCGTTTCATGCATAACCATGACGGAAGTTTATACATGCATAAAAGCACCGGCCATGTGCTATGACGACTGCTCATGTTTCCAAAAGGATTGATTCCGTCTGAACTAAGTCCAAACCGTATATTTATAATCTCGTTACTAAATTCCGGATATATATTAATAATGTTTCTCCACCGAGGTGAATCTGCCACATGTCTTCTTAACTTTCCATCATTTATACGCTCATCAGAATGCCAAAGCAATAATTTTACATCTTTCTCGTTTGAAAATAATCAGTCAGTCTCGATAAATCGGGAAATACCATAACCATTTAGCCGGTGGTCTGTTTTTCGTCACATCATTGTCAAATTGATCTGTTTCATTTTACGCTTATATCGCGACGCACCACATGTAACGCAAGTATGTTTGTTTTTTGAACTCCTTTCTATACAATATGCTATCATTTGGACATGCATGTATTATTTCAACTTCCAAGCCCATCGGACACATCATTTTTTGCTTCGTATAATGAACTTAGTAACTCATTGTCTTCCGGAAGCATGTCATGCAAAACGACTAATAGATATGTGAAACTTTTATCACTTCATCCGTATTTTGCCTTTAAGTTATATAATTTCAACACGACACTAAGTTTAGAAAAATTCCCACACCCGTTATATAATGGTTTTTCTGCATTCTCAAAGAGGTGTTGTAATTTTTATTTGATCGTTCTCGTGGCTATTAGCATGTCATTTAAACGGTCATTGGCATCATGCAAATTGTCATCGACATAATTTAACTTGTCTTCATCATCATTCTCTATATTCATCGACGACATGCCACGATCAACAATTGATTCTCCAAGTTTTGACCAACAACTATATCTTGGCATAAATCAATTTTTCAACAAGTGAAACTCTATATCTTAAATGTTATCATATCTTTTGAAATTTTTACAAACCATACAAGGGCATCAAATAGATTAAGCTTTAATATTCAACCGATTAGATTCGGTAGCCTCAAGAAAACTTTCAATGCCCTTCGTATATATTTTATTAGTACGTTCGATTTGGTACATCCAATCTTTATGGTCCATCTGAAAAATAAAATAAAGAAATAAATAATATAACATGTGTGTGTATATATATATATATATATATACACATATATAATGTAAATCGATGATCTAAGACGATGGATCATAAACCAACGTTTGAATATTCTATCTTATATTATATATTTTAATTAAAAATAGAACCTTATATTTTAAATTGAGGAAACAAATGACATAACACACACACACACACACACACATATATATATATATATATATATATATATATATATATATATATATATATATATATATATAGAGAGGGGGGTTCCTGTGCGGCAGGGGCTTTTGCCTAAGTCCGGTGCGGCCCAATATAGGCCGTCAGATCTATCATCTAACGGGTATCATGCGGATAGACCAAAAAACCAAAAAACACCTTTTATGTCAATTAAAAAGAACACGGAGGGGTAATTCCGTCAGACTGTCTAATTTTAATTTTAGAAACCGCCTATATTTCCACGATCATTTACCGTGCATAAAACCCTCATTCATCCCCCTGTTAATCGTAAAACCGCCATGGATTCCGGAGATTCGAAGAAATGTAACACTGGAAAACAAGCATCACTTACATACAATCGTAAGTTCCTCTAATTGTATAACCATTTCAATTTTGTACACAAATTCTGGATATTCTCTTATACGCAATGCTGCCACA
>JBCNJP010000024.1:26357-44794 GCA_039602395.1 Deinandra increscens subsp. villosa | reverse complement strand
ATCAGTATCAGCCACTTTCTTCGTCATTGTGGGGAGACCAGTGCTGACAGTGGGCTTAGAGGATGAAATAGGTTTTGAGGTAAACTTTGGTTGAGTCGACATTTTCAAGAGTCGGCTAGGGAAAGAAGATCAAGGCTGTTAATTGAATTCAAACACCGTTTGCCCCACGGTGGGCGCCAAATTGTTTTGGTCAAAAACTGCCTAAGCAATTAGTTGATCAAACTTTGTAAGTGAGGTAGCGTGTTTGATGTAAATAAAGATGAAAATGTAATTGTGAAGATTGACACGAGGATGTAACGAGGGAAAATCCAGGAATCCTTGAGTATCCTCAAGGAGCCTAGCAAAAAACCTCGGGGGCCGGTTCAAAGTATTTGCCTCCTAAAACTTTTATATAATGAATGTTTCTAGTACAAATGAAATGAGCTCGTATTCTAAGTGTTGCAGAGAGTTGTGATCGTGAAAAGGTGTGTGTGTGTAAGCCTAGAGCTCGGATTAAATAAAGATTACATCATAACAATATCTCCTAAAAACTAGCAACTAACTCCACGTTTCCCACTTAGCCGTTTGAAGTCCACTTAGTCCACGTTTCTGTTAGTTGACCGGGTCTTTAGGACACGTGATCCATGTTCGAGCTAACCTGTGAATAATAAACAAAAAAGGAAAAGCAATAGTTAGTCAAGAAGTATAATTCAGGATCCTTACAGTGAAGTGCTTGCGAGCTGATGCGAGCTGCTCAGTATCTCTTGAATTCTAGTACCAACACCAATGTTGAGATTCCTGGTTTGGTTCAACTGATCCAGAGAATACAAGATTCTCCAGACCATCGGCATGGTTTGGGAGTAAGAAAGCCGGGTGGTTTTGAAAAACTGAGTAATAAGCTCCGGAAAGGGGAATGTCATCCCAAGCAAGAAAGGATAGTACATAAAGCAAACCCAAGTTGTGGAGATGAAATCGGACTTGGTAAGAGAATCGAAGGGTCGAAAAACAGTTTCCGGCGAAAAGATGCCGAAATTCTTTAACTCGAGGATGCCGCGATCGTCGAAAGTGCAGGTTTCTTCCTCACAGGGGATAATGTACCCCTGATCATGGAAATCCTCGACGACCGGAGAGCTTAACGAAGAAGATGACCGGGTGTTTTTCTTGGCCATGGCCGAAAAACGAGAAGAAAGCAAGAAGACGAAGAAGGGACTGACCTGGAATATCGGAGAAGCTCGAGAGGTTATGTGAAGAAGAAGATAAAAATCTCATTGTGTAATCTTCTATTTAAAGAGAATATCATGATTACCATGGGGCGCCGAGAAATCAGTCACATCTCAACCATAATTACCGTCTAAACGCCGTGAAAAGAGCATCTTTTTGAATTTTAACAGCTGTCGAGCTTATCCACATCTGTTGAAATTCAAGGGGCAATTGTTGAGAGTATATTTTCAGGATGCTCGCAGGAAGCTCAGATAGTTCAAAAAACCTATTATCATCTGGGAATCCTGTCTACTCAGGTATCCTGATTAATTTTATTTTGCTAACCCTCATATTTGCCACGTGTTTTATTTGACCAGGTACAAATGAAGTCGATAACTACTTCTGAAACTTAAGCTCCAGCTACGGTAGATCGTGGACCGAGTGAACGAAGAAGACCCATAACGGTCGAGTTAGTAGGACGATAGGATCCCGGGAATCCCGGAAAATTTGTTATCATTCTATTTGTTATATTAATCGAGGATTCGAGCAGTAGGAACACACATTCGACACATTGAACACACTTTAGCTCAGTTACGACCACACAACATTGTATCACATAGTTCTGATCGATCAAACCTCCAACCCATTGTAATTTTTCATTTGATTATCAATAAAATTGACTAGGAGGCGGCTATTCGGCCGGCTACCGAGGTTTTTATCCAGGATTCCCAGAGGCAACTCGAAGGATTCTGGAGTTTTCCTCGCTAAATCATCGTGTCACCATCCTAACTTGGATTACTTGCTCATTTGATCATTAAGCACTCTACCTCACAATCTAAGTTTGGAATACGAAATTCCTTTGTGAATTTTTGACCAAAACAATATGTATGTATATATATATATATATATATATATATATATATATATATATATATAGGTAAATTTCATGTAAGAACCATTATCTATTGTACAAACTTGTAAGAACTGTTTGGGCTGATATTTCAGGATCCTCGGCGGAAGCTCAAGTGGTCCAGTATCCTCAGACGGATTGAGAATCCTGATAGGTTCGGGCATCCTGAATTACAGTTATCGACTAACCGCTATGTTGTTCCTCGTATTTATTTGCTTGTAGGTAAAGAAAACGTGTAAAACAAGCCTAAAGACTCGGACAAAGACTAAAGAACGTGGACTAAGTGGTCCACAACGTTCATATTGACTCAATGGGGAGAATCCCTAAAATATAGGACAGTTGGTTGTTTTATTTTAGGATCCTTGCCGGAAGCTCAAGTGGTTCAGTATCCTGACAGGTTCGGTATCCTGAAATGCAGTTATTGACTAACCGTTTCAATTGTCCACGTGTCCTAATTACTTGCAGGCTTAAAGGGACATGTAAATGAAGGCTAAAGACCAGGTCAAGCATTAAAGAACGTGCCATAACTGACTCCCAACGTTCACAAAGACTTGGTGGAAGAATCCCTTATTTTTAGCACTTTCGGTTATTGACTTGTAACTATATATATCAGCCTTGTGATCGATGATAGGGACCAGATACCACACACACTCACAAAATACTCTCTGTAACACTTAGATTTAGATCACAATAGCTCAAGACTTGTAATTCTTCGTTTCGTTATCAATAAAATTGACTAGGAGGCGGCTATTCGGCCGGCTCCCGAGGTTTTAATCCAGGATTTCCAGAGGCAACTCGAAGGATTCTGGAGTTTTCCTCGCTAAATCATCGTGTCACCATCCTAACTTGGATTATTTGCTCATTTGATCATTAAGCACTCTACCTCACAATCTAAGTTTGGAATACGAAATTCCTTGGTGAATTTTTGACCGAAACAAGAACCAAAGAAAAACTATATCAAATGTAGTTTTTTTTTTGGGTAATTTGATAAGTTTTAATTTAATTTCACATATATCCACCCGATGACGTAAAAAAATGTTTTTTTTTCTTTTCCGACTATGTTGCATATATGCAACATTATATGTTTCATATGTTGCATATATGCAACATAGTCGGACATACCAAAAAAAAATGATTTTTGTTTAGTTTTTTGCTTTTTAGGTCGTTAAGTTACCATCATGTATATAGACATGAAGGGGGGAAAAAAGAAGCACAAAAATTATCTAAATAACCTTCATTCAATTGTAATTTAATGGTTTTTACGTTAGTTCTTAAGTTTGTACAATAAAAATGGTTTGTATTTGAAGTTTACCCATACCTATATATATATAGGGGAGGATCCTTTGAAACTTGAGAGAAGCTGTTATTCTTCTCATTTCCAATCCAAACTTTTTGAGTTTGACCACTTTGCCCTTGATCACCCTGTGATCTCCTTGGTGACACAATTCTATTGTCCTTTTGCTTCTTTGAGTTAAATAGATAATTTCCTTATGAAGGAGCATTTGCAGTTTTTATTATCTGTTTGAAAGGGTTAAAAGAACAATGAACAGCAACATGTCTCATCTCACCACAAATAATACATTCCCTCAAAGATTTATAGGAATTTTGGTGTTTTAAAGGCAAAACTTCAGTGGTTTGCTTGACAACTGGTTTTGCATTCACAACTGTTGGCTTTGAGCTTTTGGTTTCAGTCAATTCACCTTTGATTTTTGAAAATTTTGGAGATGAAACCTTAACAGTTGGTTTTGAAATTTTCAGTTTTTCAATCTCAGCAGAGATGCTTGTTAAACCTGTTGGTGGTGAATATGACAAGCCAGTGTGATTTTCACTTTCACACTCATTAGAGAGGTCCTCAAATGTTGAACCATTCTCTATTGGGTCAGGGGTTAGAAAAACACTTGTTTCCTTGAGAGGTAGAGATACAAGACTAGTATAAGAGTCAGGATTCTCTACATTTCCAAAAAATGAACCTCACTTCCCATGTGTGTGATTGTGCCATAATTTCTCTGCTTTTTCACTGACAATTTGAAACTTATCAGCAGTGTTCAAGGCTTCTCTTAACTGATCCTTTAGGGTGTCAATATCTAGCACATATTCCTCATTTTGTTTTTGTGAAATTTTCAATTGTGCTACAACATCATCCATTTGAGTTATAAAATCAGTTTGTTGATGTTTTAAAAGCCTTATTGTTTGTTTCAGCTCATCAGTTTTGGTTGAATAAGCTATATCTGCCCTTTTTAGGTACTCTTTCAACTCATTAAGATTTGCCAATTCTTCTATTAAGGCCAGATTATGCTTTTTGTAGTTTTCAACCATTTCAATACACTTTGGTGTGCATAAAACATTCTTAGGTTCAATTGATAGTTCAGAGTTTGAGTTTACCTCTGCATTTGCAGGTGAAGAACCACTAGCCATCAGGGCATGGTTGATTGGAGCAAACTCACGCATCACATCTTCCCAGTCTACAAACCCTGTTTGGTTTGCAACAGCAGCAGTTACATGACTTTGGTTGTTGTATGAGGGCTTTGGTGGAGTGGGACCTGAAGAAGAGCTTGGTTTAGTGAAACTAGAGCTTGGTTTGTTGTACTCTTGTTTCTTCTCAGCATTGTAGTTGTTTTCTCTTCTTGGCTGAGAACACTCCCTGGAAAAGTGTCCTAACTGATGACAGTTATAACACTTGACTTTTGCTTTGTCAAGGCCAATAGGAGCATTTTTGTCTCTATTAAACTTCCTTCTTGTTCTCTTGTAGAACCTCTGTGCCCTCAGTGACACCATAGCAAGCTGGGTTGTGATATCAATTTCTTCTAGATCATCAGCATTAATGCATTCTAGATCTGATCTAGTGAACCCTGTGTAAGAATTGTTATCAACATTTGCAAATGTAGAAACCGGGGTCGGTGAGCCAAGCCAAACCCCGATGGCACAGCGGAAGCGGATCGGATACTTTGTGAGCTTCGTCTTTGTAGAACAAATATGAACACCCGGAAGAACATTACGAACCGGATCTTCTACTTGGGTGTTTGAGATGTGATGATGATGATGAGGATAATATAGAAGTAGTGATAAACGAGATAAATAGATAATCAAAGATGGAGTTGAATGATTACATGTTTACCTACACCACTCATGCTAGGTTCATGAACAAGTGTTCATGAACCACACACAACTTCAAAGTATCATGCTCTAAGCTCTCTCTCAAACATACACTCATATCTTTCACAAATGAAAGACCAAACTATATATTCTAACTAGACAATGGCAAACTAGTAAATACTAGTGACTAGTGACATAAATAATACAACAATAAATAATAAAATCACTAATGCCAAGTCTTCGGTTAGTGAGAGTCTTCGAGTCATAAACTTCACCGCATGTTGTGCAAACGGTCAAACGGTAAGTGGTACGTTGAGTTTCATCACACCAAATCTCGAACTCGTCGGTCTCAGGAATTCCCAACAATCTCCCCCTATTTGGTTGATGAACAAACGGATAAACAACTCAACTCTTGTGACAATCGGTTCTCTTGTATTCTTGCAACTTGACTTCAAGAAGATCTTCATACGGTTTCAAATCTTTCATTTAACCATTCTCCTTTGTGAAGCCCCCCCCTATGAAGAAGAGTTGTTCTTCTTCTAGCCTTTTCCGCAAAGCCCATAGGGTGTTTACCAAAATTTAACAAAACACACTACGTTTAAGGATGACACCATCATCCTAAGTGTGGTTAAAGGTAAACAAGATAAAGGATCAAGGATAAATTTGAGAATTAATCCCATAATTCAACCCTCTTGTGAATACCAAACCGATGCTTCACTTCAAAGATAGTACCACTTCTAATAAATTACTTCAACAAGTCACAAGCTCTAACTTTGCCTTTGTTTTTACCATAACAACGATGGCTCAAGGACTCTTCGAGAATTAGAACTTAATCCAACAATCGCAAACAAAATCTTCAATGTAGAAAAACTCCCAAACTTGCACATTTTCTTCAATTTTGAACCGGCTTCTAAACACGTCTGCTTATAACGAAGCAAGTATCAAAAAGAAAATTAAGTTTGATTCTACAAGTGTACCTTGGTTGTACACCAATTTGTTGCAGTGGATTTAACGGCTTAACCCCGTTAGACTTGTAGTACTTTTCTTCAATTTAACAGTAGCTTTACTGTTAATTTTCTGCCCAATTGTCTTCAAATCAGATCAGACCCAAGCTGTTAAATTCTTTAACTCTTTAATCAGCCCAAACAGAGAGAATACCAGGCCTAAATTGCGGAGCAGCCCAGCAGAAATAAAGAATAAGCAGGCCCAATTCGTTATAAATGAAGACAGCAGCCCAAACAGTGATATGCATGGCCCAATCTGATTAGTTTTAGGTTGCAGAAGAAATATTCTCTTCTTGTGCCCTAAAGAAAACGTAGAGGCAGCAGCAGCCCTCGACGGCTGGAAGATCTCCGGCGAGCTGAGGAGAACAGAAACATCACCGGCGAGAGTTCAGAGCAGAGACGTCATAGTGACCTTTACAAGTTTCAGTGACCAGATCGGCGACCAAGGAGGTTCCTCTTGAGGTTTTCAAGTTCCTCCGGAACTAACTCGAGTTGCTCCGGAATGTTTCCAGTTCCCTCGGAAGTAACAATGTACACCGGAACTGAGTGATTAATCCGGAAGATCACATGTTACTTCGGAACAAAAGATTACCTCGGAGGCTTTCGAGTTCCTCCGGAACTTGTGAGTTGAGTTCTCACGGAACTAACCGGTTACTCCGGAATATTTGCAGGTTAGTCCGGAACTTAGTTCCTTTCCCTCGGGACTTCAGAGTTTACTCCGGAACATGGAGGTTCTCTCGGAACTTTTGAGTTCCTCCGGAACTATGAGTTGTACCGAAACTGGGTTTAGTTCTCTCTGAAAGAGGTTGTCTTGGAACATAAGTGTTCTTTCAGAACACATTTTTCCGGTGGTTACTTCTCTCGGAACATAAATATGATGAA
The DNA here is from genome assembly GCA_039602395.1 of Deinandra increscens subsp. villosa. Lineage (NCBI taxonomy): Eukaryota > Viridiplantae > Streptophyta > Magnoliopsida > Asterales > Asteraceae > Deinandra > Deinandra increscens. The sequence continues at coordinate 37,726 of JBCNJP010000024.1, read as the reverse complement.
CGAGAACTTAGTTTTCCGGTAGATGAATGTATTTCATGGACATGGCAGTTGGCATCATTTTTTGATGAAAGGTACGGTACATAGGGTTTGTAAGGCCCATCTTCTTTTGACAAAAGAAAAGTGTACAATTTCATCCTAAAAGGAAATAGGCAATAGCCCCTAAACGATGGACTAGGCCTGCAATTCCTTTTATTTGTCCAAACAGTAACCCTACACATTACTCCCTTCATGACATACCTTACAAAAGAGATGTGGAACAACTTTCATTTTCCTTTTTGTCTTCATCCGTAAGTGATCCAACTGGCCATTACCATTAATAAAGAACATCATCCATCTTTATGTGAGAACCCCAAAAGTGATCAACCTTTTATCAACCCAAAACGAATCAGTAACACCATCGTCACCTTAAGTATGAACCCAGAATCACGATGTCTTCTTGGTCACTAACCAACTTCGATATTCAACCTATGAAACCCAGATTATGTTGACAATATATCACCGTGACCCTCGTCAAATGCTTGACGGAAACCCGAATCGAACTTGCTGATGAAAACCCAAGTGCCAACCGTGAGATAAACCCCATTTTCTCTCAAATAAGAACCTGTAAAAATCTGGAAAACGAGCTGCAGTCTCGTAGATTTTAGTTCTTCATCACTTGTTAAAATAATTTAACATAAACACTAACAATAATCAATGAAAAAATCTGCTAAATTGATTAAAGGGAGGTTGAGTGTTTAGGTGATGTGTGTAAGAGGAGAGAGAAACAAATTAGGGTGGTTGACAAAAAGGTGAAATAGAGTTGCTACTTTTACAAAAGTCAGTGAGGTAAGTATGGGCTATACTTCTTTCACTATTTACCTTTTTGGGTTTTAATTTGTTTTCCAATTAAATCAATCAAATAAATGACTAACTTAATAATCTTCATCCAATGAAGATCTGGAAAGTAAGAAATTCAAGAACTTTGAGATGAATTACCATGAATTCATACATCATTTTTCCTTTTTGTGTGACCATTTCAAACACAAAAGTACAAAGTTCAAGAACACAAACATCTCTATTTGTTACAACGACAAGCAAACTAACACAAAGTTGAAGAAACCAACCGATTTGTTGCGTTTTCTTCGACCATGGCTCTGATGCCAATTGTAGAAACCGGGGTCGGTGAGCCAAGCCAAACCCCGATGGCACAGCGGAAGCGGATCGGAGACTTTGTGAGCTTCGTCTTTGTAGAACAAATATGAACACCTGGAAGAACATTACGAACCGGATCTTCTACTTGGGTGTTTGAGATGTGATGATGATGATGAGGATAATATAGAAGTAGTGATAAACGAGATAAATAGATAATCAAAGATGGAGTTGAATGATTACATGTTTACCTACACCACTCATGCTAGGTTCATGAACAAGTGTTCATGAACCACACACAACTTCAAAGTATCATGCTCTAAGCTCTCTCTCAAACATACACTCATATCTTTCACAAATGAAAGACCAAACTATATATTCTAACTAGACAATGGCAAACTAGTAAATACTAGTGACTAGTGACATAAATAATACAACAATAAATAATAAAATCACTAACGCCAAGTCTTCGGTTAGTGAGAGTCTTCGAGTCATAAACTTCACCGCATGTTGTGCAAACGGTCAAACGGTAAGTGGTACGTTGAGTTTCATCACACCAAATCTCGAACTCGTCGGTCTCGGGAATTCCCAACAGCAAAATTTTGAAAGTATGAAACCTCATGTCCCTTAGGAGACTCAGAAAATGAAGCAAATGGTTCATGATCAGAATAGTTTTCTGAGTTAGCAGTGATGAGGGCCAAAGTGCCTTTGGAGGATGATGTCTGGTTAGATGAAACACCAGACTTCTCATTCATCTCCATCTCATGTGCACTCAGCATTCCATAGAGATCTCCTAGTTTTAAAGTTTTTAGATCACGACTGTATTTTATGCTAACTGTATAGACAGTCCAAACTTCAGGTAAAGATCTTAAAAATTTTCTGATTATATCAGCATTGTCAAGTGTGACATCTGCTCCCTGCAGTTCATCTATCAGTTTCACATATCTCAAATACTGTTCAGACATGGTTTCACCTCTTTTATGACAGAAATTTTCATATCTTTGTTTTAAGACATCTTTCTTATTCTCCTTAACCTGCTCTGTTCCTTCATACATTTCGATAAGTGCTTTCCAAAGATCATGTGTAGTTTTGCATCTCTTAAAGCCAATAAGTATAGAATTAGGAAGAGCTGCCTGGAGTGCCCACATAGCTTTGTAGTCACCTTCACAGGTCTTATGGTCCTCATCAGAATAATTCTCATACGTTTTTATCTACTCAACATTTGGATTTGTCACAGATTTGGTTTTAATAACTTGTGGTCCTGATTGAATGGAAACCCACATTTTGTGGTCAGTGTTTTTACAGAAAATTTCCATTTGAAGTTTCCAGGTGTCAAAGTCATCAGGAGTAAAAGTAGGTGGTTTGTTAGTGCTGCCATTTCTTAGTTCACTCATTTTCAGAGATTGAGAAAATGCAATAGTCTTATCTAAAGCAAACAGAACACCTTCAAGTAAGAAAAGTTTTACAAAATTCTTTAAAACTTTTGAACACAAGAGCCAAGGCTCTGATACCACTTGTTGGATCGTGGTTAACCTGTTAACCTTATCAAGTTACAAGAAGGTTTCAAACAAGAAAGGCGGAATCAAACTTGTTTGTGTTCTTAACAAAGATGTATTGATCCGAAAATGTAACTGGTAAACAAGAAGTAAAGTACATGCAAAAGAGATATAAATTCCAAGCACAACTATATTGATACTTCAATGATGTTTACAAGAGAGTTACAGCTGAAATATGAGTTCAGGGATCACTGCTTAAACAATGAAGTAAAACTAATATATATAGTGCAAGGAGGAAATAAAAGAAGTTCTTTTATTTCCTTTTAGCCCCTAGGCTAAATAAACAAACATTATCTACTCCAAAAGTTGTTGTAGTACAAGCATGCTTCTGTGAACAGTTGAGTAGACCTTTCGGTGAACATGTACAGCATGCCGTAAAGTAAAACTGCTTCCTGACAACTTTATACCTTGGAACTTGTGCAGTAAGAGAAAGTCAAAGTTCCGGAGTAACGTAGAGAAAGTTCCGGAGGAACTCCTTAGTGAAGAAGAAGTTCCGGAGGAACTTCCTTCGGAATTCTGACTTAGAAATTTTGCCTAGCAAAACATTCCCAACAGGTGATTAATATCTAAGGAAACATCAAAAGTGTTTATTGATAGGTAATTGTTCCGGAAACATCAAAACACTTGCGTGATAAATAACTAAACGGAAGACTTTGAAATTGTTCCGGATTTATGAAAAATAATAATACTTGCGTAATAAACATATACAATATGCGTGATTAACATATGAGAAAACTTTAAACGCGTGTGTTTATTGATATCCTGAATATTTGTTGTCTGATCTGTAGAAAGACATCGCTACCCTTTTTTTTATTAAATCTTCCGTGTTTAATCACCCTTACAACCTAAACAATTCTTGGCCGTCAGATTTGCAAAAAATACGCAGATTGGCGACTGATAAGCTACGCTTCACAATTCTTTCTATGTACCATAATTTTCCTGCTCTATATATTTGATAACGGTTTGTCAGGCCGCTACAAATAATCCTAAACTTAAACCTATAGATAGGGTAAGTAGGGTATCAATCCAGGGGAGTTAGTGGTCACTAGTGATTTAGATTTAAACTACCTAACTAAATTAACTACCTAAATCTAGATTACTGTCACTAACCTAGATTGAATTAAACTAAACTAACTTAATCTAATTAATTAGCTAGAATTGCCTCTTGGTTGTTTTTGTTTGGAATTGTGAACTAACTAACTTATTAACTAAAGATAACTACTTCTGGATCCTGGTATGCTACCTATCTGGGTAAAACCTATCAGAGGCTAATACTACATAGACATAGTCCCCAATTGCCTCCTTGACCTAATAGCCTAAGTTCCTAATGGGCTGATTAGTCCTGCCGCAAGAAAGTGCTAGATCATTAAACAGTGGACCACTAAAACCCTAGGTTACTAGTTAGATTAAACAGTTTAGCATGCGGGTGTTCAACGGTAGCAAGTATTCCGGAACAATTAGCAACGATAGATTAGAAACAGAAAGATTTCACATACCGTTCACCAAAAGTAGTTACAATGAATTAGCCAGACATCGTACTGATCACAAACATGAGAAAGATGAAAAGAAAACTCTAAAATTCGTAATTCTCACCCCAAAAACGGCTGGGGGTGATTAGGGTTCGAACTCATACCTAAACACCCTTTAAATAGGTTTAGAAAACAAAAAATAATAAAATTCTGCCGACTTAACCCGTGGGCGTACCGCCCTAAAATGGTGAGACTTGGGCGTACCGCCCGTGTTTCTAATTTGTCGAATACTCGAATTTCAATTGCTGCATTTCTTTCTTGTGTTCACACCGAAGGAAATTAATTATTTGAAGGTCATGTACACCTCACGTGCTATGCATTCCATACTTTACTTTTCTTCATGACTTGTTAATATATATTCTTTGTACCTGCAAGTCACGACATATCAATTTTACAATTCATGGATTTTAAGATTTAATAACATTTCATTTTAAACTATATATTAAATATACTAATATTTAGAAACTACATAGTTATAAAAATTGACTTATTAACTCTTACGTTTCAGGTTTAACTTAATCACACCATTTTAGCACATTTACGTCATGACATATTACACACCAAAACTATTTAAATGAATATATTTTATACACAATTTGGTGTGTATGGAGAGTGATTAATATAAAATAAAGTGTACATTTTAACCGCTCATCACATCCCCACACTTATCTTTTTCCGTCTCGGAAAAACTGACATGAAATCATAACCGGGAAATCAACTCAAAATCATTTAACTTTTTAATTTATCAACCATTCCATTCCACATTCCAAAATGTAATTATATATACTAATTGTAATCGCCGATATTTCTGTCCGACTAAACCCAACCACTGATCTTTGAGCCCCCAAAGTGTTTATAATTTACCGAATAGAGTGTCAGTCTGCCTATGTGTCCCACGTTCAGAAAATTCTAGCTCAATCTAATCCTGACTCATATTTGGTCAAAGTAAAGGGTAATAAAGATGAATTATTTATATTTTCCCCACCCTAGTTAAACCAGATACTCATATATCCCAAGAATGATGGATTTGAATGGATAATGAATTTGCTTGAGCATTTATTTGAATACTGATGCTTCTATATATTTTTTTTTCATTTTCTTTTCTTTTTTTTCTCTTTTTTTTTCATTTTTTTTTCATAATTGGTTAATTTTAACTATACTTACCAACGGACATCATCAGAGGCATTCTTTCACAAGGTCTTACCCCCGAAGTCATACGTGAGTGTTTTGCCCGCGAGATCCGGAACATCATCAGAGGCACTCACCACGGGATACTATCCTTAGTTCGTACATGAGTATTTTGTCCCTTCACTCTAATTCATTAGCCAATTAATTACCTAATATGCTCAAAAGATGGAAAAATGGGGCGCCGTTATTTCTCGGATTTGCTTTCGTAAAAAGATCATAACGTGCCAGGTTATTCTGAGGATATATAAGTCTCTAATCTAAAAAGGTCTTTTTCCTCCTAATCATCAGTTTCAATCTCACTCTAACTCCTAAAATGGGAACCCACTAGCAAGCTAAATTATTTACATATTTATACAAAAATAAACACCAAGGGATAATTAAGCTTTACTAAATCAGCTGGGCCTACCGACACATCACAAATTAGATATATTTTCCATTCTCTCCTTTTCTTACCACTTTTCCTTTCTCTTTCTTTATATTTTATTTTTGAAAATCGATTCCCAATTTTTCTATCATTTTCCATGTAATTGCAATTAATCCAGAGACATTTTTTTTCAATTTTTTAATTTTTTTGGATTTTTAATTTTTTTTTTTACACAATAAATAAATAAATAAACACAAACAGAACGCGTTATTCCCCTCCCCACACTTGAGTTCAACATTGCCCTCAATGTGAACAAAGAAACAACAAAAATAAAGAAGACTAAAAACAAAGAAATAAAAATAAATAGAAATAGGAAACGTACCGGTAATCGGAGATAAGAAAAAAAAAATTCCTCACAGCCATTCCGGGGCGTACCGCCCAGAACGTGAAGAACTGGGGCGTACCGCCCTGCCCTCTTTTCGACAGAAAGTTTTAAAATTTTCAAGACTTAGAACACTCTTCTCTGCCAAAACCTCTAAATTTCTCATCACAACCTGTTCCAGTCTAATTCTAGTCCTAAACATACCTGGAACACTCAATTTTTGCTTAATTCCATCACCGAAAACTGATCCGACTCCTGAAAAACACAAAACACAAAACACACACAAAACAAAAAAAAATAAAACAAATAAAATAAAAATCCTACCGCTGGGTTGCCTCCCAGAAAGCGCTAAGTTTATGGTCTTCAGCCAGACCATCCTTCCTTCTCTGCTCACTGTGGCTTCAGTCCACACTTCCCAACCGAGTTCCTGATGAATGCTCGGTATTTGACACTCCACCTCACTTTCTTCCATCCAAACTTTCCAATCACATTACCGATGAAGGCTCGGTAGTTCACACGTCTTTTAATGTTTCTTTTCAAGCTCAACATGCAAAACAAATTAATCTGAAAATTATAAACAAATTTATCATGAATCGCGCACTTACCTTTAGAGTTTCCCACGTGTGCTCTATAATTGATATATCGAATCCAAGCTTGTAATTGCACACGTGGCACATCCAGATCATCACTGCGGAGTGCTTTCATTACTACCTGCCCAACATCTTCCTCAACCACCTTCCTTTTCCTCGAACTCAATTGTACCTGCTCACATTCAACAAATTGATTATTATTTAAAATTGAGAGATTAGTGTTACCTGGTGGATTCTCAGTCACGGATTCTTCAATATGCACATCTTCCGTCGGCTCTGAACATTCCTCTACTTGTACTGGAGGATTCGGAACCTCTACCTCCTGCTCATCTTCAGTCAGTTCTCCAGCTACACTCTCACAATCAACTTGCTCCACATCACTCTCAACCTCTAATTCAATCTCCTCAACAACTTCTGAAAGCAACATTTCTTTCTCAACCACTTCTTCTAACTCCTCATTAACCTCAACCGGTGTGAAACACGATTCTTCATTATTTGAGAAACCCGGTGTGTCATTATCTACCACAACATCTTGATCCCTAATTTGTGATGATATCCACTCTTGCTTTTCTTGAGACCTCTCAAAACCCAATAATCCTCGCGGAATAATTTGTTGTTCATTCACCAAAATATCATACTTGTAATCCAACAACTTTATGCGGTCTTGCCTTGATTGATGAGGTTTAGCCAATTCTTTCTCGATTTGGGACAAATGTGATCTGCTTAGGTATTTCAAAACACCTTCATTCTGATAAAAATTTGGACCCGCCCATGGTTGTTTCGTTGAATATTCAGAATAGTTCGCTTGACTATTTGCCTGGCGGTCCTCGTATTCTTCATAAGATTTATTGCACTCTTCCTGATAACTTGACTGATAATATCCTTGAGATTTCACTGGACGTGCCCTACAACGCGAGTAGACTGAGTTTGGATGTACATATCCCGTTCGATGCTGCCTTTGAGCAACTTCTCTTCTGTGTGAATACTCTTCCTCCCTTTGAACTTCGGCTGGTGTCACAATTCTTGGTACCCCGCGTTCAAACCGTATCTGATTCCCACCTCGGTTCTTAGGGAATTGTGGTACACCCCAAGGAGGTTCATTGTAATTCTGTTGTGACTGATATTGGGGATCCTCATATGCTGATTGAGAATAACTGTTCCCATATCCATCATCATATCCTACAAAAGATGTGACATTAGATTTATATTTATTAGAATACACATCATATGCTGAATAATTATACTTCCCTGATTGAGAATAACCCTGATTGTATGATGAACGTGGTTCATCATATGAATAATATGAGTGCGGGTCCTCGTATTCCTCTTCGTCATCTGAATCCTCCACGAATCGAATTCCACTTGGCAGTGTTGGGCAAAACTTGATTCTGTGATAAAAACTCCCACAATTATAGCATTTCTCCTCCTTCACCATGATTAACTTCGAATTTACCTGCAACGCTCAAAAACAACAAAACCTTTCAAGTAGCACTGTTCGAAACACTCAAACAACTAAAAGAAACTAAAATGCAGAAAGTGAAAAATCTTTTTTTTTTTTTTAAATTAAAGTAGACCAGCAAAATCAAAATTGCAGAAAGAAAAAAAAAGAAAATATTTTTGTCCCCGGCAACGGCGCCAATTTGATAACGGTTTGTCAGGCCGCTACAAATAATCCTAAACTTAAACCTATAGATAGGGTAAGTAGGGTATCAATCCAGGGGAGTTAGTGGTCACTAGTGATTTAGATTTAAACTACCTAACTAAATTAACTACCTAAATCTAGATTACTGTCACTAACCTAGATTGAATTAAACTAAACTAACTTAATCTAATTAATTAGCTAGAATTGCCTCTTGGTTGTTTTTGTTTGGAATTGTGAACTAACTAACTTATTAACTAAAGATAACTACTTCTGGATCCTGGTATGCTACCTATCTGGGTAAAACCTATCAGAGGCTAATACTACATAGACATAGTCCCCAATTGCCTCCTTGACCTTATAGCCTAAGTTCCTAATGGGCTGATTAGTCCTGCCGCAAGAAAGTACTAGATCATTAAACAGTGGACCACTAAAACCCTAGGTTACTAGTTAGATTAAACAGTTTAGCATGCGGGTGTTCAACGGTAGCAAGTATTCCGGAACAATTAGCAACGATAGATTAGAAACAGAAAGATTTCACATACCGTTCACCAAAAGTAGTTACAATGAATTAGCCAGACATCGTACTGATCACAAACATGAGAAAGATGAAAAGAAAACTCTAAAATTCGTAATTCTCACCCCAAAAACGGCTGGGGGTGATTAGGGTTCGAACTCATACCTAAACACCCTTTAAATAGGTTTAGAAAACAAAAAATAATAAAATTCTGCCGACTTAACCCGTGGGCGTACCGCCCTAAAATGGTGAGACTTGGGCGTACCGCCCTTGTTTCTAATTTGTCGAATACTCGAATTTCAATTGCTGCATTTCTTTCTTGTGTTCACACCGAGGGAAATTAATTATTTGAAGGTCATGTACACCTCACGTGCTATGCATTCCATACTTTACTTTTCTTCATGACTTGTTAATATATATTCTTTGTACCTGCAAGTCACGACATATCAATTTTACAATTCATGGATTTTAAGATTTAATAACATTTCATTTTAAACTATATATTAAATATACTAATATTTAGAAACTACATAGTTATAAAAATTGACTTATTAACTCTTACGTTTCAGGTTTAACTTAATCACACCATTTTAGCACATTTACGTCATGACATATTACACACCAAAACTATTTAAATGAATATATTTTATACACAATTTGGTGTGTATGGAGAGTGATTAATATAAAATAAAGTGTACATTTTAACCGCTCATCAATATTTATATTAAATCCGGCTATTAAAAAAAGGGGAAAATCTAATATAATTGATGTCCTAACAACCATATATGTGTCAATTATTGTAAAACAATTAAAAAGTTGAATGGATGTTGAGGTTTACGGTAGTATAGGAATTTCTAAACTATTGGATATATTTATATAAAGTTCTAGCTATTAAAAAAAGGAGGAAAATCTAATATAAAATGAAGTCCTTATAACCATGTGTCGAATATTGTAAAATCCAATAAAAAAAAAGGAGTAAAAGGAAGGTATTTTGGTCTATAAATAAGAAGAAAATGTTTTTATTCGATACAAACCATCATAAAATGTCTACTTCTCGTATTGCTTCCACTCTACCTCTTTCTTCTTCTATAGCTAAATGTAGTGAAGAAGATGAAGAGAAGGCAAATAAGGCCTCCATATTCGAAAGATACAAAGACAAGATTGCTACACTTCCAAAGGGGAGGGGTTGGATAACCGAAAACCATTACATGTATCAAGGATTTTGGCATCAATCTGGACGTGTAATCTCGCTTGAAGCCACAATGGCCTTGCAAGACACTTTCAAAGCACATCCAAACGATATGTACTTGGTCACACTACCAAAATCTGGTACAACGTGGCTCAAGGCCTTAACGTTTGCTTTGGTAAATAGAACCAGGTATAAAAATGATGGTCTTTCAACTCACCCTCTGCTTGTATCCAATCCTCATAATTGTTTACCCCAACTTGAAATGGAAGTTCTTAGAAACACTCCTAGTTATGTAGATCCACATTCGACACGTATCTTTGCGGCCCACACACCGATCACTTCATTGCCTCAATCTATTCTTGACTATGGTTGTCGTATAGTTTACATGTGTAGAAACCCTAAAGATGTTTTGGTCTCGATGTTTCTTTTTGCAAATAAGTTGAGAGACAAGTCGACTGGTCTACTGACATTCGAAGAGGCGTTTAAGATGTTTAGTAAAGGTATGATGCTAAACGGACCTTATTGGGACCATGTGAAAGGGTACCATAAGGTTAGTTTAGAACACCTGGAAAATGTTTTATTCTTAAAGTACGAGGACATGATAGCAGATCCCATGAAAAATGTGAAACGACTCGCAAAGTTCTTGGGCTATCCGTTCACAGAGGAGGAAGAGGCCGAAGGCATGGTGGAAGGAATTGTAAAACTCTGTAGTTTTGAAAACTTAAGCAAGGTTAATAAGCATGGGAATTTCCGTGAGGGCTTACCTAATGATGTGTTCTTTCGGAAAGGTGAAATTGGAGATTGGACGAACCATCTAACCGATGAAATGAGTACTATTTTAGATGAAATCACGAAAGAAAAGTTTCAAGGTTTAAATATCTCCTTCTAATTATATCCCGGACTAAGGGTAATGCATAATCGTGCATATTTGATATTATCGAGTTGTCATAAATTTGTACATTTTCATTGTTGTTTGTTCCGTTCTATGTTTTCTCATTTTTATGTATAATAATGTGCTAAAAGGATGTGATTCTAATTCATTGTTTCAAATAACAGATTTTTGGGTTTTTTTTAGCCGCAAACAAAATTAATATAAACAGAGAACCCCCGGTCTACCGAGAATGTATAATAACCTGGGAATACGCCAGGATACATAAACGCTAACCAAAAACTTACAACATCATGTCAGATAACTCAAACCCACACCAAACGTCTCGAGTAAAAGACAAAGACGACCTATAATTAATCCAAAGAAAACCAACAAAACTGATGTCCTCATTGATCTTA
>JBCNJP010000024.1:9857-25857 GCA_039602395.1 Deinandra increscens subsp. villosa | reverse complement strand
CATAGTAAAACATCAACATCAAGGGACAATCATGGGAAGGGAACAAACAACTTCACTCGATAGCACATGTATTGTGGTCACTTGTATTCTTCTCCATGATTAACCTTGTGAAATAGTTAGAAGGAGATATTAAGACCATGAAACTTATCTTTAGTGATTTCATCTAAAACACGACTCATTTCATCTGTTAGATGGTTCTTCCAATCTCCGACTTTCCCTTCCCTAAAGAACACATTATTAGGAATACCATCTTTTAAATTCCCATGCTTACTAACCACACTTAGACTTTCAAAACTACAAAGTCTTACAATTTCTTGCACCACATTTTTTACCTCCTCCTCCTCAGTGAACGGGCAACCCAAGAACTTTGCAATTCGCTTCACATTCTTCATTGTATCTATCATCATATCCTCGTACTTCAAGAATAAAACATTTTTTGGGTGTTCTAAACTGAACTTATGGTACCCTTTCACATGGTCCCAATACGGTCCGTTTGGTGTGATACCTTTGCTAAACATATCAAACGCCTCTTCGAATGTCATTTGATCGCGGGATTGGTCTCTCAGTTTATTTGCATAATGAAATAGAGACACCAAAACATCTTTAGGGTTTCTAAATAAATAAACAAAACGACATTTGTTGTCAAGAATGGATTGAGGCAATGAAGTGTAGGATATATGAGTACCAAAGAGACGTGTGGAATGTGGATCAACGTAAGTAGGAGTGGTTCTATAAAGTTCACTTTCAATATGGGGTACACATTTATGGGGGTTGGATATGAGTAGAGGGTGAGTTGAAAGATTGTGGTTTTGGTAGTGGTTTCTATTTACCAAAGCAAACACGAGCGCTTTGAGCCATGTGGTACCAGATTTAGGCGGTGTGATCAAGTAGATATCGGTTGGACGAGCTATGAAAGTGTCTTGTAAGGCCATCACGGTTTCAACCGAGGTTCTACGACCTGAGTGATGCCAAAAGCCTTGATACATGTATATGTTTTCGGATATCCAACCTTTTTTCTTCGGAAGCGTTGCAAGCCTGTCTTTGTACTGATCGAAAACAATGGCCATATTTGCCTTTTCTTCTTCTTCACTGCATTTAGCTATAGAAGAAGGAAGAGGAGAAGCAAGAGAAGAAGCTATTGGGATAGACATATTATGATTAATTGTTTGTATGGAATCACATCATTTTTTTCCTTATTTATAGACCAAAATATTTTTATTTTATTTTCTGAATTTTACATTATTCATACATTATTGTTTAAAGGGACATAATTATTGTTTGTGGTTGCATGTTCCAATGGCATAGACAAAATGCATACCTAATGTTTACGCAACCCAAATAGTGTAGAACATGCACAATTTCGGATTTCCCATAATCAAATCATGTAAGAACAAATGTAAAATGAATTTCATATATAGGAATCATGCTTATTCAAATCCTAAAGGACGTTATTTTGACACTTTTACATAAATACATATTAAACCTATTAAAACTAATAAAATACAACTTCAACCCTAAACTATACTAACTCTTTAAACTTGGATAAAATGTTTAGGTTAATAATCACGCCCTAATTTTGATCCGAGTTCAAATCTTCATTTTTATATCTGTGTATCAACTTTTGTTAGCTAGAGAATTGAATTAGAGGGAAGGGAGAGATTTCGCAACTGTCGTAATGATCATTAACAACTATCACCGATATTTCAACTAACCAAAGTTTGTTAGTTGACATTTACAATTGCACCCCTTATACTTCTATTTATTACAATAATAGTCCCTTGACTATTTATTTGCTAACAATACTCTCCTCACATACAAAATTATTGACCTCAAGGATTAGCTGGAAACTGGAAATCAGGAAAGCACAACTGGAAGTCATCCTTGTACTCCCACGTGGCATCAGAAAGAGGTTACCCATGCCAATGAATCAATACATGAGCAACAACATGATTGCGACGTCGAACAACCTGGTGATCCATTATGCTCGTGACTGCAGTGAAAACCTAGAAGCTTGTGGAATAGGTATAATTTGTTGAGGACACTGAGCTTGCTTTAGTAACGAGACATGGAATGTAGGATGAATGTGGCTATTTGGTGGCAAATCTAAACGATAAGCAACTGACCCAAACCCTTTGTAACACCAAAAATGGTCCATAATATTTTGCAGACAGCTTATTATACTTCAGTGAACGCATAGTTTGCTGCATATAATGTTGTAACTTCAAATACACCCAAGAACCTTCATTGAACACTCTTTCTGATCGCCATTTGCTTCATTTGATTCTGTGTAACCACTAACGCCTGCTTCAACACTTGAACATTTGATTCCCTATCAGTCAGTAACCCATCAACATCTGCCATTTTGGAATCCCGGGAAAATAATGAACATGTAATGGAAGTGGATACCCATACAGTGCCTCAAAAGGAGCAGTACATATAACAGTGTGGTAACTAGTGTTGTACCACGACTCAGCAAGTGACAACCACTTAGCCCAAGAAATGGGTCTCTCAAACACCATACTCCTGAGATAAGCTTTTACACACTGATCGGTGCATTTTAGGTACAAGTTATTATATGCTAATTCTATACTAAATGCACCGATATTAGTGTAAAATATGTTAGTTCGATTGGTTTTTGATATTTTATAAACTTTGTGATTAAGAGAGCTAACATGGTTTGATTAACCTAAACTTTAGGCTAATGATAAATCTAAATGTTATGTTATTATTATCAATTTATTGCAATGCATTATTAATAGATAATAATAATATATTATTTAGTATTTATAAGTTTGTGCAAATTATAAGAATTCTAAATATGAGTTAAGGTTTAGTTATATTTGGTGAAGTGTAGGTTGTAGCTGTGTACTACATAATGGATAGTGGAGCATCACATGGAACATGTGCATGGTATGAAGCATTGGTGGCAATGGAACTCAATTGGACTTACGTGGTATGGAATTCAATTTAATCTATGTTTAGTGCCTTACAAAAAGCTCGAGCAATTCATGAGCTACACGTATGAAAGGAATGGATAGACAACAATGAGAAGGATTGCAGACTTAGAATTTCGTGGAATTGTCGCATAAATTGAAGGTCAAGGAGCAGCGTATCATACGCTCCTAGGGGCGTATCATACGCCCACCTGAATCCAGCATTTCCAGCGTATGACAACCCTTATAGCTTAGTACGAAATCAGCGTACGAGCTTGGTACCTCGGCGTACCATACGCCGGGCAGCGTATGGTACGCCCGCGCACGTAGTCTGTGACGGTTTTTAGCGATTCTGGGACGGGTTTTTAGTCAAGGGTATTTCACAAGTTTTTCAAAGAGGATTCGGCCAGAGAAACATTGGGGACGATTTTTGGGCTTCTAATACTCCGTGACAAAGCGTTAGAAGATCAAATCAAGCAAGATCATCACTCAATTCCATCAATTCTCATCATGTTCATCATCACCATGAGTGGCTAAACTTCATGTTGATCACAATCAGGTTTTAGGGTTTGTGTTTTGCTGAGTATTACTTAGTTCTTAAGTTGTGTTGAACATCAATTATCTTCCTATTACTTTAAGCGCTTGGTAATTGAAGATTGTTTATGTGTTTATGTATGCGTACGACTGCAAGACAAGCTTTTCGATCACACATCAATGCATTACCCCTTTCATTTGGTTTTTATCATTGAGGAGCAAGGTGTTATTTGATTGTAGAGTCTAGTATTGTCGATGGTTATGTTGTTTACCTTATGTTATCTTTTTCATTCGGTCTAGAATCGTTGAATCAAAGTTGCATGAATGATGTATTCCTTAATCATCCATTGTTGCATATGTTGAACTAGATTATGTCTATGTATTCTATTGACACACAATTGAACTCAAGTGGTATCTCAGTTAGCCAACTCGAACCTAGTTGTGATCATCTTTTCTTTATTGCATTTTTCTTATCAAAGTCTTATTTAGTTACTTAATCAATCAATCAACAATCAATTTTTCATTATGTTAGTAGTAGAAATCAAATTGAACTACACACCAACCACTAACTCCTCGTGGATTCGACAACCCACTTACCCTTACTAGTTAATCAAGTGAGGCTATTTGGAACACACAAACTCTCTTTTATTTTTGATCGGCACTTCGACGTCGATCAAATTTTGGCGCCGTTGCCGGGGAGTAGGTGCGCTTGGTTTGTAGTTTTAGTTGGTTTGTACTTGTTCTTTGTTTTACTTAACTAAAAAAAAAATTCTAAAAAAAAAATCATAAAGTTTATTGCTTGTTATTTCTCTACTACGCGAGGTGTGTTACTTTGTGCAGGTAATAGGTTGTTGCATGCACACTCGGTTTTCCGGAAGATCTTCACCATTAGCATTTGAGCCAGAAATTGAAAGATTAGCAAGGAACAACAGAGTTCTCCATAGATCTAGTTTGCGAGCATCTACATCACAACCAGTTGTTCAAGCTCAAAGCAATAGTAGTCAGTTCATCAAGGTCAAGCATGGCAAATCCGGGGAATCAAGGTCAATTTCAAGGAGCAGGTCAATATGGATATCAAGAGTATCTAAATTTCGAGAATGACCCAGATAATAATTCAGTTAATGGTAGCCAAGGTAGCCCTCATGGAACAAACCATGATGGGGGTTGGTTTGAAGGAGACAATGGTGGTGCTGGAGATGGTGGAGGACAACAAAACAATTGGGATCACCATCTCAATCAAGGTGGAGGACAAGGTCAAGGTCAACCACAATGGAATTATAATCCCGATTTTCAAGCACAACCACAAAACCAACAATTTGGGGTTTTCAATCATGGGGTCCAAGGTGGACAAGGATTCCAAGGTCAACAAGGATTCCAAGGTGGACAAGGTCAAAGAGTGATGGGTGTTGATAGCCACTTCCGACCGGCTATTCATCGAAATCCATCGCCTGTAGTACCACCTCATCAAAATGGAAGGCAATTCGAGATCCGTCCTCAATACCTTTCCATCATTCCAACGTTTAAAGGTTTTGCATCCGATGAACCTTACTCTCACCTCTACGAGTTTGCAGCTATTTGTAGCACCATTGGAAGCCAAGGTTTCACACATGATGAGGTAAAGCTTAACCTTTTTCAATTTTCACTAAAAGATAGGGCTAAACAATGGTTTTTGACACTTCCACCGGGTAGTATCCGTACTTGGGATGAGATGCAACAAGCATTTCTTGATGAGTACTACCCGATGGGAAAGACTAGTGATGCTCGAATTGCAATCAAATCTTTTGCTCAACAATCCGGTGAAGCCTTTCACGAGGCTTTTACCCGCTTTAAAGAAATGCTTCGATTGTGTCCACATCACGGGATTGAGAAATGGGAATTGGTCAAAACTTTTTATGATGGTTTACTTCCCGATTCAAATCAAATGGTTTTCTCAAGTAGTGGTGGAAATTTTCTAACCCACCATGAAGATTATGCATGGGACTTTTTAGAAAATCTAAGCAAAGGCTCAAAAACTCAAGCATCCGCAAATCGGAGAGCAAAACCGGCTAGTGTCAAGTCGGTAAATGATCATGCTCAAAATGATAGATTTAACTCTTTAGAGCAGAAAATGGATTTAATATGCCAAAGTTTGGGAAAGGATGTTTCTTCTGTTTCGCAGGAATATGAGTTGTGTGCTGCTTGTGGTGACATGGGACATGTGGCGTTGACATGTCCTATGAACTTGGGAAAAAGTGAAGAGGTGAATCAAGTGTATGGTGACAAGAAGCAATTTAACATGAATTCGAATACCTATCACTCGGGGCTCAGAAATCACCCACTTTTTAGTTATGGCAATGCTTCAAATCAGATGAATCCCAATTTCCAAGGGTCAAGTCAACAAGGCGGTCAACAACAATACCAAAACCGTCAACAAAATTTTCAAGGAAATTTCCAAAGGCCTTACAATCAAGGAAATCAATTCCAAGGCAATTACCAAAGCAATCAAGGAAATTTTCAAGGCAACCAAGGGGGTTTTCAAGGGAATCAACAAAGAAACTATCAACAAGGAGCCCCTCAAAATCAAGGCCAATTTCAAACTGCTCAACAAGGAGGATCTTCATCTAGTGATCCAACAGTAAACACGAAGTTGGATGAGATCATGGGAATTCTAAAAGGGGTAGTTCAAAAGCAAGAGATCTCGGATAAGACGGTGGGTGCATTGACTAAGCAAATGGGTCAATTAGCCGAGGAAGTATCCACACGAGATATGGGGAAACTACCAAGTGACACAAAGATCAATCCTCAACATCAAGGGTCTAGTTCAAAATCCACAAGACATGTGCCAATCAATTCTGTAAGTATTCTTCGAAGTGGTAAAGCATATGACAACAAAGTTGTGCCTCCACCACCATTCGTTGAAGGGGTGGTGGAAGATGATAGTTCCGAGGAGGAAGTTGAGGTGGAACAAAATTCTACAAAATGCGAACCAAGTAAAGTTTGTGAAAAACTGAAAGATGAAAAATTAATTTCAAAAGATTCTAGTGATGTTAAGGAAAAGGGTTTGGAGGATAATACCATCCCTTATCCCTCGGCATTGCTAGGACAATCTAAACCATCATCTTCAAAGAAAGACTCACAACAAGATGAAATTTTGGAAACATTCAAGCAAGTAAAAATTAACTTGCCTTTACTTGATGCAATTAAACAAGTTCCATCTTATGCTCGTTTTCTCAAGGATCTTTGTACCCAAAAGAGACAACGCAAGCTTCCTAAAAAGCTTGATCTTACTGCCCATGTGAGTGCTGTGTTGTCAAGTACTCTTCCACCAAAACTTAAGGATCCGGGTGTACCATTGATTTCTATTCAAATTGGTGATTTTAAAATAAATCGTGCACTCTTGGATCTTGGGGCGAGTGTTAACATTCTCCCCGGAAGTTTATATGATCAACATGATTTTGGTCCTTTACAAAAAACCGACACCACCGTGGTGTTGGCAGATTTATCACTTAAACTTCCGAGGGGGGTGTTAACCGATGTGATTGTTAAGGTGGAAGAGTTCTACTATCCGGTTGATTTCCTAGTGCTTGATTCTGAATCAAGTTACAAAGAAAGGCAACCAAATGTTATTTTGGGTAGACCATTTCTAGCAACAATTAATGCTCAAATCGGTTGTAGGGATGGGTCGGTTGATGTGACATTTGGGAATCGCAAGATGCGATTAAATGTGTTTTCAAGTGATTCTAACTCTCTAGTCGACCATGATTGCTTTATGGCGGACATAGTCGACGGGTGTATCGAACCTTACACTTCATGTGTAAGTGAAGAAAACACCATAGAGAATGTTGTTATGTATGACAGGTCGGAGATGGAAGATATTCGAGAGTCTATGAGTGGCAAATTTAAGGATTCAATGTTGATTGAAAGTGGAAGGCCACCATGGACCTATCAAGTGGAAAGCTTACCGGATCATATTGATTCAAAGTTGAAGCCATCTCTAGAAGAACCACCCAAGGTGGAGTTGAAAGAGTTACCCAAGCACTTAAAGTATGCATTTTTGGGAGAAAACGAAACGTTACCGGTCATCATTTCGTCCAACTTGCAACCAGAACAAGAAGAAGAGTTGATGAAAGTGTTAAAGAGGAATAAGGCGGCGATTGGGTGGACAATTGCAGATTTGAAAGGAGTAAGTCCGTCGATTGTGATGCATAAAATCATCACGGAGGAGAATGTGAAGCCTTCAAGGGATGCTCAAAGAAGGCTGAATCCAAATATGCGAGAAGTGGTCAAGAAGGAGGTTCTAAAGTGGCTTGATGCGGGTATTATTTACCCCATTTCTGATAGCACTTGGGTAAGCCCGACTCAAACAGTTCCAAAGAAAGCGGGAATCCAAGTTGTTCGTGGTGAAAATGGTGAGGAAGTAGCCACCCGCCCCGTCACCGGGTGGCGGGTGTGCATTGATTATAGGAAACTCAATGCGGCAACATCAAAGGATCATTTTCCACTACCCTTTATTGATCAAATCCTTGATAAACTTTCAGGTCAGAAATTTTATTGTTTCTTAGATGGTTATTCGGGGTACAATCAAATTGCTATTCACCCCGAAGACCAACAAAAGACAACATTTACTTGTCCTTATGGTACATTTGCATTTCGCCGAATGCCATTTGGCTTATGCAATGCACCCGCAACGTTTCAACGTTGCATGATGAGTATTTTTTCTGATTTGATAGGAGATTCATTGGAAATTTTTATGGATGATTTTAGCATTTTTGGAACCACATTTAACTTGTGTTTGTCTCAACTTGAACAGGTACTTAAGAGGTGTACGGAAACAAATTTAGTGCTAAGTTGGGAGAAAAGTCACTTCATGGTGAAGGAAGGAGTGGTTCTTGGTCGTATCATTTAGGAGCGAGGCATTGAAGTGGATCCCGCAAAAGTTCAAATCATTTCTACATTACCCGCTCCAACCAATATCAAGGGAGTTCGTTCATTTTTAGGGCATGCGGGTTTTTATAGACGGTTCATCAAAGATTTTAGTGCCATTTCTAAACCTTTGTGCAATTTGCTTTTAAAAGATGCACATTTTGTCTTTGATGAAGCTTGTCTAAAAGCCTATAATACCTTGAAGGAAAAACTCATTTCCTCCCCAATACTACAAGCCCCCGATTGGTCTCTTCCATTTGAGATCATGTGCGATGCAAGTGACCATACCGTGGGGGCGGTGTTGGGGCAACGGGTGAATAAAAAGCCCGTTGCAATTTATTATGCTAGCAAAACTCTTTCCGAGGCCCAATTGCATTATACCACAACGGAAAAAGAGTTGCTAGCGGTTGTTTATGCTCTTGACAAATTCCGGTCATATATTTGGGGAGGTAAAGTAATTATCTATTCGGATCATAGTGCCATTAAATATTTGATGGAAAAGAAGGATGCCAAACCTAGGCTAATTCGATGGGTTTTGCTACTACAAGAATTTGATTTTGAGGTGAAAGATAAGAAAGGAACTGAAAATGTAGTAGCGGATCATCTTTCTCGCATTCCTTCTACTTGTGATGATTCATTTGATGCCATACATGATACATTTCCAGATGAGTGCTTATTTGTTGTTTCTAAATTACCATGGTTTGCTGATATTGTGAATTATTTGGCGACAGGTAAATGCCCGGAATCATGGACAAGTCGAGCGGTCTCAAGATTGAAGGCACAAGCTAAACAATACATTTGGGATGATCCGGATCTGTTCAAAGTTGGTGCGGATCAACTTATCCGTAGATGCATACCGGAAGAAGATGTTCCCAATGTGTTAGCACATGCACATTCTTTCGCATGTGGCGGTCATTTCAGTGGAAGGAAAACTGAGCATAAAATATTGGAATGCGGTTTGTTTTGGCCATCTATCTTTCGTGACTCGGTGGAATTTGCTAGACAATGCACTCGTTGTCAACAAGTTGGTGGTATATCCAAACGAGATGAGATGCCCCTAAATCCTATTTTGGTAATTGAGATTTTTGATGTGTGGGGGATTGACTTTATGGGTCCATTTCCCGTCTCGTTTGGATATTTATACATTCTTGTGGCTGTTGACTATGTGTCAAAATGGGTTGAAGCTATAGCCACAAGAACAAATGACCACAAAGTAGTTTGCCAATTCGTTAAAAATAACATTTTATCTAGACATGGCATTCCCCGAGCTATCATTAGTGATGGGGGATCCCATTTCAAGCATTTTAAATTTGGCAAACTACTTAAGCATTATGGCATTCATCATCGTGTAGCGACCCCATATCATCCACAAACAAGTGGACAAGTTGAAGTGTCTAATCGGCAAATCAAAGAAATTCTACAAAAAACGGTACGACCCGATCGAAAGGATTGGTCTTTACGCTTAAATGATGCTTTATGGGCATATCGTACCGCATTCAAGACACCGATTGGCACTACTCCTTATCGCTTGGTTTATGGAAAAGGATGTCACCTACCGGTTGAACTTGCTCACCGTGCACTTTGGGCGGTAAAAACTGTGAATACTAATTATGATAGTGCAGGTAAGGAAAGAAAGTTGCAATTGTGTGAATTAGAGGAATTGCGTGATGAGGCCTATGTATGTGCAGAAAGTTACAAGGCCAAAATGAAGAAAGTTCATGATGCTAAATTGCGCATCAAGACGTTTGAGGTGGGTCAAAAAGTGTGGTTATACAATTCTAAGATCAAATTTTTTGCAGGTAAACTCAAGAGCAAATGGCTTGGACCATTTATTGTGAAGCATGTTGGTAAGTTTGGAAGTGTAGAGATTGAAGATGAAAAAGGAGGACAACGACAAGTTGTGAACGGTCATCGTTTGAAGCCTTACATAGTTGCTTTGGATCAAACCGGTAAACCAATTGACGTGGTGAATTTCCTTGATAGTTCACCAACATATGATTGCGACTAGAGAAAAAGGTAAAGTCGGGCTGCGGACTCTAAACGTAGCGCTACACGGGAGGCAACCCGTTTGTGTGCTTGTGTGTTTGTTTTTCAATTTTTATATTTTTGTGATTTTGCTTTGTGTGTTTAAGTGTGCATTCTCATCATCATTGTCATCACACTTTTATTGCTCATTTTCGTTTGGCACTAAGTTGGGGAGGTTGGTGTGGGTATGAGGATTTTGATACATTGATGTGCTTATATAACTTATTTCCAGCTTCGGTGCATTAGGGACAATGCACGGTATTAAGTTGGGGAGGAGAGGGGAGTTATTTTTATATTGTTTGTGTATTGTGTATGGGTTATTTGGGGAACTTTTTATTATTATTATTTATTTATTAAGTAAGTTTTATTTTTGTTAAAAAAAAAAAAAAAAAAAAAAAATTGAAAATCCCATACGTTGCCTTTGGTCCATACGCTGAAAATCAAACTGAGAGATTACATCTCATAGTCTTGTCTTGATGGTATTTACATCTTGCATATGACGGTACACTATTAGACAAAATCTCAATGCATATAAATCAAAGTTGTTTCTTTATTTTTACTTTATCTATTTTTTATCTTATTCTTTATTTTTGTTTATTAGTTTCTTTTAATCCAGCTTTTTAATTAAACCTTAAACCCATCAACAACAATTCTTCTCGTACTCCTCACTCCACTTCATCTACCTTTTTCATTTTTTTCTCTCCGTGAACTCCCTCAAGAACCCTAAAACCCCTATTTTCCATCATCTTCATTTTTCCACCAAATCGAGCAAATAAGTAGTCCAAACGTTCGTCTCGTCAAGGGGAACAAAACCCACGGTGTAGTTCCCACCGGGATTGCTTCGTTTGTGAGATTTTGGACCACAAAGGGTTCGAAATTTTTGAAGTTTTTGAGGGTATTCGAGCAACTGTTCATTTATTTCATCTTATTTCCTTACCACACACGAGAAAGGTACGTAATTTCTTACTTGTGTTAAGGCATTTGAGGTAATTTTTGAATATGGCTTGGTTTTAGGTTGCTAGAATTTGTTTAAATTGGGTGAAGTCTTTGAAAAATATTTTAGTAGTCAAAAATTATATGTAAACCATCATGTATGTGTTAAATTGTGTAAATTGTTTGGGAACACTTATGCAAGTTATATACATTAACCTGTTGAGAATTTTGAAATTGTGATGGAGTCTATATTTTGCAATTGTGGTTGGTTTATCAACAGGGAGGCTACTTTGACACAACATTAGTCAACTTTAGTTGTTTGATAAGCTAGCATTCAACAAAATTTGTCACTCACATAATGGTGGTTTACATTAGTTTTTAATTGATTGTGGAATATTTTGAGGGATCTAAGATGGAGTGATGACTTGAAACCTTGTTAACTTGAAATTGTGGTCGACTTGTATTGTGCAGGAAAATGGGTAAGAAGTAAGGAGCGAGCTGGTTCTAGCAAGAGGAAAGGCTGTTGACTCAAGTCAGCAAGTAGGTGAACCTCAACCACCTCGTTGGGGAAGAGATGACGGCTTATCAGCTATATCAAAAGTATGGAGAGCAAAGTTGTATAAGCGGAAAGTTGAAGGGGTGAAAAATTTGTTCCTGGGTGAGAGAAAAGTGGCAATGGAGGAATTTAAGGATTATGGGCTCACCGAGTGCTTTGCAAGATTGGGGTGGACTCAGGCTCTACTTTTTAACAATGATGATCAAGAAGAGATCTATCCTGATGCGATTGTGGAATGGATGTCGACGCTCGAGAGGAAAAAGGGAACTAATCCACCGAGAACTATGTACTTGGTGGGTACGATGAATGCTGGTAAGAAGAATCAAAAGAAAGTCAAGTTATCTATCCCTATTCTTAGTAGGATTGCCAACTATGATACGTGTAAAGCTTCTTCTTATCGGTATTTGGAGGATAAACAGATTTTAGGCAACAACATTTCCGCGGGGGAAAACTGGAGAGATATGATACTGACTTTGTTTAACATTCCTCCTGACTCATATACAGATGATTTAACTTTGTTCAAGAATGACTTGAGGCCGCTACCTAAATTGCTCCTAAACCTGTCCATTTCAAATGTTATACCAAGGGCAAGTGATAAGATGAAGGTGAGGCATTACGAGGTAAGGGTTTTGTATGCTCTTGTAACGGGGCGACCTCTACTATCATATAGGCATCTTGTATTGTTAAATATTTGGGAGTCACATGAAAGTAGCGATCGGAAGTCCATTCCACACTCTAGACTATTAAGTAGGATGTTGAAAGATGCAGGAGTGATTGAGGATAGTTCTAGGGTGGAAAAGTTACCCCATGTCCCATTTAATCGAAAGAAAGTTAGGCGTCCGGGAGTATTCATTCACAAAAACTCCTACCTCATTCGTCCTAACTGACGAAAAAGGGGAGAGGTCTCAAGAATTCCCTCGAACTGCACCCATGGATGAGGACGACCCAGTGGAAGATGAAGAGGAGAATGATGATGATGAAGAAGAGGAAGATGATGATGATGATGCGAATGAAGATGATGAAGACTTTGATGTAAATGAAGTGGATCAAGGAGGTGGGAGACCAGTTGAGTATGATCTGTGGACTTCAGATGTTAGGGCCCGATGGGATAGTGATCAGAATTTTCAGGCAGATATGAGAAGGCACATGGCATGGCAGGAGGAGATCACCCGTTGCAAGGTGTACCAGGATGAGAAATACTATAATAACATTTTTGAATTTTTTGAACAGGAACGCCACAGGAAAGATTATATGGCGGGACTTCCTTATGTGGAGATGAGTCCATGGGTGGATTACAGATCTATGCCACCCTATGATGCCAGTGCGCCACCTCCACCAAACCCACAGTTGAGACGACCTGATTGGTGGCAGCCCTCATCTGGACCGTCACATCCAGACATAGGTCCAAGTTCTAGCAGCAGTAGTGGCCAACCTTCTTGTGCAAACCCATTTGACACCTCTGATCTTGGACGGGGTTTGTGGGAATCATTGTTTGAACAACATCGTGGGTCTCATTGATCAGAACACTCTCTGATCACTTCTCTTGATCAGGTCCATGTGTTGCTCTATCTCTCTTTTATTTTGTGATGCATGTCATAGACTTTGTTGATGTGTTTTTCTGTTTTTATGTATTTTTCTTTTTGTGTGGCTGAAGTATGAGCAAGTCCTAAACTCTAGCTGTGGTATGTGGTTTATGTGTGGTATGAGAACTTGATGACTTTAGTGATTATGTGAGTGACACATCTGTGTTTGAAGTGCTTGATGTTATCCCTTGAACATGACTTGCAAAACATGAGAAATGATAGAGAAATCAATGTGTTAAGTCATGCATGAAATGAAATGACCGGGGATGAATCTATGTCTAAATTTTGGTGTGTTAATAGGCTTGGCCTAGTTTGGATCTCCACTATACAATTTAACCATAATGATAAATTTATGTGCTTGGCTACCACCTCTTGCAAGTAAGTATTAAAACGGAGCCTTTATTCAATATAGGTTGAGAGTGTAGTCCTCTCTCGCACACCATGTTCTATTAGTTTGGCATGTAACCATGGGGTAGCAATATGTGATAGTTGATAGTATGCATGTTTCACACTTTTACCCTTATCCCTACCGTTTCCGTGAGATCATTGAGCCTGTTTATGCATTATGCATTATTTTATGCTTCAATTGTCAAACTTGATTCTTGGTTGAGAGTGATCATAATGTGATATTCATTTTAGAACTCGTGTGTATATGCATTTCAAGATCATGAACCGAAACTGACACAAACATGATGGAGGCATTAGGAAAAAAACCGTAGTTAAACCAATATTAGGAAACCTCCTACCCCTTCAACATTATCCTTTAGTAGCCACTTTGAGCCTTACCATTCATTTGTTTTAACCCAAAATCACTACACCCAATTAGCCTTGTAGCCATTTTATTTTTAACCCGGTGATCGAAATCTAATCATTGTTTTGTTTATTGTAGTTGTCTAGTACCCAGAAAAAAAAAAAAAAAAAAAGAAAATAGAAATGAAAAAAAAAATAAAAAATAGAAAATTGAGAAAAAAAAATCCCAGCTATGTACAGAGGTCAAAATGACCAAAGTATAGTGCCAAAAACAAAATAAGTTAGTGTGATATGTGGAAAAGACATTCCACTCATTTTCAGTTGTTTGTTGCTTGTTTTAGTAGTTTCTAGATTGGATTTCGATTACCTTCGCCACTTTAAAAATCCTTTTTCCATACCCTTAACCTCAGCCCACCATTACAACCCGTCAAAGACCTCCTGATTTGTGTTAAGTTTCGTGTTAATTGGTGGAGATTTGATTTGCATACGAGCTTATGATAATGATATTGCATTAATGATTTTGAGTGTCCAGAAATACTAGTACATCATTTACTAGTCCATATATCCAACCGAGGGGAGTGATTGATTGTGAGGAGGTGTGAATACATGTATACTAGATGCTTGAAACATGCTTAGCTTTGCTTTGCTAACAAAATGTTACCTTTATGTGTCAAATTGTGGTGCATGGTTCATCAAGCGCGGGTCTGTGAATCCTCAATAAACCTTGAGTTTGGGTGAAGTTTACTAAAAGCATTTGAGTGTGGAAAACCTGTAATCTTGTTGGTAAAAGCATTAATTGTGTATGTATAGTGGCTGAGAAGAACACACACTTGTTGACCACCTCTGTTTGACCATTCGGTTAAGGATGATATGCAGTAGATAAGGCCAAAGTGACCCCTTGAAGTCTAGTAAATTCTTTCCAAAAAGCACTAAGGAAAGTATAATGGTGGAAGGCCAGCCATTAATTTATACACATTATCAATGAATGCTTGAGAAACATGAGTGGCTGTATAAGGATGAGACGAGGGAATGAAGTGTGCATATTTAGGTTTACAGACCACGCGCAGAGATTTAGGTCTACAGATTGTTTGCTTTTTCAAAGAGTTCCATTAAAAAATATCTGTGTGGGCTCTTCTTGGTGCAGATATGACCCAACCACTTCTAACATTTTCTAACCTTTTTTTTTAAACTGTTTTTTAAAGAATATTTTTAAACAGTTTTTAAACGTTTTTATAAAGTTTTAAAAAAAATACATTTAAAAAAAAAATTTTATACGGTTTTTAAAAGACTTTTTAAGCAACTTTAAAAAAAGTACGCTTTTAATATTTTTTTTAAAACCTTTATAAACAGTTTTTTTTAAACGTTTTTTAAAAGTTTTTTATACAATTTCTAAAAAAATATTTTAAACAGTTTTTAAAGAACTTTTTTATACAAATTCCATAAAACCTTCTTAAACAGCTTTTTTTAAACAGTCGTCATTATATATACAATTTCCATAAAACGTTTTTAAACAATTTCCATAAAACGTTTTTTTTAAACGGTCATCGTTTTTAAACAGTCGTCGTTATACAATTGCCATTTTAAAAAACTAAATATTAAAAATATAATATCTTTGGAGACGACATGTCGTCAACAAAACTATCAATAAAAGATTTTTTTTAAAATGTATTGCCTTTTAGATATGCCAAATCGTCGTTATTGTCTAAACTATAGCGACGAAAGCAATCACAGCGACTTTTCTGAGCAATTGCGACTAAGCAACTGAGTCAGCTTTTGACAATGAC
>JBCNJP010000023.1:97269837-97282347 GCA_039602395.1 Deinandra increscens subsp. villosa | reverse complement strand
AAAATGGGGTGATTAGGGTGATTAGGGTTCTTGAGGAATGAGAAAAAAAAAATCGTGACAGTGGGTTGGGGTAAAACCTCGAAAACGAAAATAGTAATAAACTTTTTTTTTTTAGTTATAAAACTAACCTCCGCTCCATATGAGATGTAAATCTCAGTTGGTTTGAGGCGTATGAAGGGTAGCCAACGTATGGTAAATAATTATTCTGCTTTTGATTTTTTTTTTTAGTTAAAAATAAAATTTACTTGGTAAACCTTAAAAATAGAAAAAGAAACAAGAAATAAATTAAAAAAAAATCCCCAAATAACTCATACACAAAACAGAAACAATATAAAAATAACTCTCCTCCCCAACTTAAAACCGTGCATTGTCCCTAATGCACCAAAGCTGAAAATAAGTTATATAAGCACATCAATATATCAAATCCTCATACCCACACCAACCTCCCCAACTTAGTGTCAAACGATGATGAGCAATAAAAGTGTGATGACAATGATGATGAGAATGCACACTTAAACACACAAAACAAAATCACAAAAATAAAAAAAAATAAAAATAAAAAAACAAACACACAAGCACACAAACGGGTTGCCTCCCGTGTAGCGCTACGTTTAGAGTCCGCAGCCCGACTTTACCTTTGGCTCTAGTCGCAATCATATGTCGGTGAACTATCGAGGAAGTTCACCACGTCAATTGGTTTACCGGTTTGATCCAAAGCAACTATGTAAGGCTTCAAATGATGACCGTTCACAACTTGCCTTTGTACTCCTTTTTCATCTTCAATTTCTACACTTCCAAACTTACCAACATGTTTCACAATATATGGTCCAAGCCATTTGCTCTTGAGTTTACCTGCAAAAAATTTGATCTTAGAATTGTATAACCACACTTTTTGACCCATCTCAAACGTCTTGATGCACAATTTAGCATCATGAACTTTTTTCATTTTGGCCTTGTAACTTTCTGCACATACATAGGCCTCATCACGCAATTCCTCTAATTCACACAATTGCAACTTTCTTTCCTTACCTGCACTATCGTAATTAGTATTCACAGTTTTTACGCCCAAAGTGCACGGTGAGCAAGTTCAACCGGTAAGTGACATCCTTTTCCATAAACCAAGCGGTAAGGAGTAGTGCCAATCGGTGTCTTGAATGCGGTACGATATGCCCATAAAGCATCATTTAAGCGTAAAGACCAATCCTTTCGATCGGGTCGTACCGTTTTTGTAGAATTTCTTTGATTTGCCGATTAGACACTTCAACTTGTCCACTTGTTTGTGGATGATATGGGGTCGCTACACGATGATGAATGCCATAATGCTTAAGTAGTTTGTCAAATTTAAAATGCTTGAAATGGGATCCCCCATCACTAATGATAGCTCAGGGAATGCCATGTCTAGATAAAATGTTACTTTTAACGAATTGGCAAACTACTTTGTGGTCATTTGTTCTTGTGGCTATAGCTTCAATCCATTTTGACACGTAGTCAACAGCCACAAGAATGTATAAATATCCAAACGAGACGGGAAATGGACCCATAAAGTCAATCCCCCACACATCAAAAATCTCAATTACCAAAATAGGATTTAGGGGCATCTCATCTCATTTGGATATACCACCAACTTGTTGACAACGAGTGCATTGTCTAGCAAATTCCACCGAGTCACGAAAGATAGATGGCCAAAACAAACCGCATTCCAAAATTTTATGCCCAGTTTTCCTTC
Organism: Deinandra increscens subsp. villosa; assembly: GCA_039602395.1. Taxonomy (NCBI): domain Eukaryota; kingdom Viridiplantae; phylum Streptophyta; class Magnoliopsida; order Asterales; family Asteraceae; genus Deinandra; species Deinandra increscens. Next base: position 97,280,621 of record JBCNJP010000023.1, on the reverse strand, counting down.
CACTGAAATGACTGCCACATGCGAAAGAATGTGCATGTGCTAATACATTGGGAACATCTTCTTTCGGTATGCATCTACGGATAAGTTGATCCGCACAAACTTTGAACAGATCCGGATGTATTGCTTAGCTTGTGCCTTCAATCTTGAGACCGCTCGACTTGTCCATGATTCCGGACATTTACCTGTCGCCAAATAATTCACAATATCAGCAAACCATGGTAATTTAGAAACAACAAATAAGCACTCATCTGGAAATGTATCATGTACGGCATCAAATGAATCATCACAAGTAGAAGGAATGCGAGAAAGATGATCCGCTACTACATTTTCAGTTCCTTTCTTATCTTTCACTTCAAAATCAAATTCTTGTAGTAGCAAAACCCATCGAATTAGCCTAGGTTTGGCATCCTTCTTTTCCATGAAATATTTAATGGCACTATGATCCGAATAGATAATTACCTTACCCCCCAAATATATGACCGGAATTTGTCAAGAGCATAAACAACCGCTAGCAATTCTTTTTCCGTTGTGGTATAATGAGATTGGGCCTCGGAAAGAGTTTTGCTAGCATAATAAATTGCAACGGGCTTTTTATTCACCCGTTGCCCCAACACCGCCCCCACGGTATGGTCACTAACATCGCACATGATCTCAAATGGAAGAGACCAATCGGAGGCTTGTAGTATTGGGGAGGAAATGAGTTTTTCCTTCAAAGTATTATAGGATTTTAGACAAGCTTCATCAAAGACAAAAGGTGCATCTTTTAAAAGCAAATTGCACAAAGGTTTAAAAATGGCACTAAAGTCATTAATGAATCGTCTATAAAAACCCGCATGCCCTAAAAATGAACGAACTCCCTTGACATTGGTTGGAGCGGGTAATGTAGAAATGATTTGAACTTTTGTGGGATCCACTTCAATGCCTTGCTCCGAAATGATATGACCAAGAACCACTCCTTCCTTCACCATGAAGTGACTTTTCTCCCAACTTAGCACTAAATTTGTTTCCGTGCACCTCTTAAGTACCTGTTCAAGTTGAGACAAACACAAGTTAAATGTGGTTCCAAAAATGCTAAAATCATCCATAAAAATTTCCAATGAATCTCCTATCAAATCAGAAAAAATACTCATCATGCAACGTTGAAACGTTGCGGGTGCATTGCATAAGCCAAATGGCATTCGGCGAAATGCAAATGTACCATAAGGACAAGTAAATGTTGTCTTTTGTTGGTCTTCGGGGTGAATAGCAATTTGATTGTACCCCGAATATCCATCTAAAAAAACAATAAAATTTCTTACCTGAAAGTTTATCAAGGATTTGATCAATAAAGGGTAATGGAAAATGATCCTTTGATGTTGCCGCATTGAGTTTTCTATAATCAATGCACACCCGCCACCCGGTGACGGGACGGGTGGCCACTTCCTCACCGTTTTCACCACGAACAACTTGGATTCCCGCTTTCTTTGGAACTGTTTGAGTCGGGCTTACCCAAGTGCTATCAGAAATGGGGTAAATAATACCCGCATCAAGCCACTTTAGAACCTCCTTCTTGACCACTTCTCGCACATTTGGATTCAATCTTCTTTGAGCATCCCTTGAAGGTCGTACGTTCTCCTCCGTGATGATTTTATGCATTACAATCGATGGACTTACTCCTTTCAAATCTGCAATTGTCCACCCAATAGCCGCCTTGTTTCTCTTCAACACTTTCATCAACTCTTCTTCTTGTTCCGGTTGTAAATTAGAGGAAATGATGACCGGCAACGTTTCTTTTTCTCCCAAAAATGCATATTTTAGGTGCTTGGGCAATTCCTTCTACTCCACCTTGGGTGGCTCTTCTAGAGACGACTTCAACTTTGAATCAATATGATCTGGTAGGCTTTCCACTTGAAAGGTCCACGGTGGACTTCCACTCTCAATTGCCATTGACTCCTTGACATTGCCATCCATTGCGTCCCTAATATCTTCCATCTCCGACCTGTCATACATAAAAATATTCTCTATGGTGTCTTCTTCACTTACACACGAAGTGTAAGGTTCGATACACCCGTCGACTATGTCCGCCATAAAGCAATCATGGTCGACTAGAGAGTTAGAGTCACTTGAAAACACATTTAATCGCATCTTGCGATTCCCAAACGTCACATCAACCGACCCATCCCTACAACCGATTTGAGCATTAATTGTTGCTAGAAATGGTCTACCAAAATAACATTTGGTTGCCTTTCTTTGTAACTTGATTCGGAATCAAGAACTAAGAAGTCAACCGGATAGTAGAACTCTTCCACCTTAATAATCACATCGGTTAACACCCCTCTTGGAAGTTTAAGTGATAAATCTGCCAACACCACGGTGGTATCGGTTTTTTATAAAGGACCAAAATCATGTTGATCATATAAACTTCCGGGAAGAATGTTAACACTCGCCCCAAGATCCAAAAGTGCACGGTTTATTTTAAAATCACCAATTTGAATAGAAATCAATGGTACACCCGGATCCTCAAGTTTTGGTGGAAGAGTACTTGACAACACACCACTCACATGGGCAGTAAGATCAAGCTTTTTAGGAAGCTTGCGTTGTCTCTTTTGGGTACAAAGATCCTTGAGAAAACGAGCATAAGATGGAACTTGTTTAATTGCATCAAGTAAAGGCATGTTAATTTTTACTTGCTTGAATGTTTCCAAAATTTCATCTTGTTGTGTGTCTTTCTTTGAAGATGATGGTTTAGATTGTCCTAGCAATGCCGAGGGATAAGGGATGGTATTATCCTCCAAACCCTTTTCCTTAACATCACTAGAATCTTTTGAAATTGATTTTTCATCTTTTAATTTTTCACAAACTTTACTTGGTTCACATTTTTTAAAGTTTTGTTCCACCTCAATTTCCTCCTCGGAACTATCATCTTCCACCACCCCTTCAATGAATGGTGGTGGGGACACAACTTTGTTGTCATATGCTTTACCACTTCGAAGAATACTTACAGAATTGATGGGAACATGTCTTGTGGATTTTGAGCTGGACCCTTGATGTTGAGGATTGAGCTTTGTATCACTTGGTAGTTTCCCAGGATCTCGTGTGGATACCTCCTCGGCTAGTTGACCCATTTGTTTAGTCAATGCACCCACCGTCTTGTCCGAGATCTCTTGCTTTTGAACTACCCCTTTCAAAATTCCCATGATCTCATCCAACTTTGTATTCACTGTTGGATCACTAGATGAAGAGCCTCCTTGTTGAGCATTTTGAAATTGGCCTTGATTTTGAGGGGCTCCTTGCTGATAGTTTCTTTGTTGATTCCCTTGAAAACCCCCTTGGTTGCCTTGAAAATTTCCTTGATTGCTTTGGTAAGTGCCTTGGAATTGATTTCCTTGATTGTAAGGCCTTTGGAAATTTCCTTGGAAATTTTGTTGACGGTTTTGGTATTGTTGTTGACCGCCTTGTTGACTTGACCCTTGAAAGTTGGGGTTCATCTGATTTGAAGCATTGCCATAGCTGAAAAGTGGGTGATTTCTGAGCCCCGAGTGATAGGTATTCGAATTCATGTTAAATTGCTTCTTGTCACCATACACTTGATTCACCTCTTCACGTTTTCCCAAGTTCATAGGACATGTCAACGCCACATGTCCCATGTCACCACAAGCAGCACACAACTCATATTCCTGCGAAACAGAAGAAACATCCTTTCCCAAAATTTGGCATATTAAATCCATTTTCTGCTCTAAAGAATTAAATCTATCATTTTGAGCATGATCATTTACCGACTTGACACTAGCCGGTTTTGCTCTCCGATTTGCGGATGCTTGAGTTTTTAAGCCTTTGCTTAGATTTTCTAAAAAGTCCCATGCATAATCTTCATGGTGGGTTAGAAAATTTCCACCACTACTTGAGAAAACCATTTGATTTGAATCGGGAAGTAAACCATCATAAAAAGTTTTGACCGATCCCCATTTCTCAATCCCGTGATGTGGACACAATCGAAGCATTTCTTTAAAGCGGGTAAAAGCCTTATGAAAGGCTTCACCAGATTATTGAGAAAAAGATTTGATTGCAATCCGAGCATCACTAGTCTTTCCCATCGGGTAGTACTCATCAAGAAATGCTTGTTGCATCTCATCCCAAGTACGGATACTACCCGGTGGAAGTGTCAAAAACCATTGTTTAGCCTTATCTTTTAATGAAAATTGGAAAAGATTGAGTTTTACCTCATCATGTGTGAAACCTTGGCTTCCAATAGTGCTACAAATAGCTGCAAACTCGTATAGATGAGAGTACGGTTCATCGAATGTAAAACCTCTAAATGTTGGAATTATGGAAAGGTATTGAGGACGAATCTCAAATTGTCTTCCATTTTGATGAGGCGGAACAACTGGTGATGGATTCCGGTGAATAGCCGGTCAAAAGTGGCTATCAACACCCATCACTCTTTGACCTTGTCGACCTTGTCCACCTTGAAATCCTTGGAATCCTTGTTGACCTTGTCCACCTTGGAATCCTTGTTGACCTTGTCCACCTTGGACCCCATGATTGAAAACCCCAAATTGATGGTTTTGTGGTTGTGCTTGAAAGACGGGATTATAATTCCATTATGGTTGACCTTAACCTTGTCCTCCACCTTGATTGAGATGGTGATCCCAATTGTTTTGTTGTCCTCCACCATCTCCAGCACCACCATTGTCTCCTTCAAACCAACCCTCATTATGGTTTGTTCCATGAGGGCTACCTTGGTTACCATTAACCGAATTATCATCATGGTCATTCTCAAAATTCAGGTACTCTTGATATCCATATTGACCTGCTCCTTGAAATTGACCTTGATTCCCCGGATTTGCCATGCTTGACCTTGACGAACTGCTACTACTGCTTTGAGCTTGAACAACTGGTTGTGATGTAGATGCTCACAAACTAGATCTATGGATAACTCTGTTGTTCCTTTCTAATCTTTCAATTTCTGGCTCAAATGCTAATGGTGAAGATCTTCCGGAAAACCGAGTGTGCATGCAACAACCTATTACCTGCACAAATAACACACCTTGCGTAGTAGAGAAATAACAAGCAATAAACTTTATGATTTTTTTTAGAATTTTTGAGTTAAGTAAAACAAAGAACAACTAAAAACCAACTAAAACTACAAACCAAGTCACCTACTCCCCGGCAACGGCGCCAAAATTTGATCGACGTCGAAGTGCCGATCAAAAATAGAAGAGAGTTTGTGTGTTCCAAATAGCCTCACTTGAATAACTAGCAAGGGTAAGTGAGTTGTCGAATCCACGAGGAGTTAGTGGTTTGCGCGTAGTTCAATTTGATTTATACTACTAACATAATGAAAAATTGATTGTTGATTGATTAATTAACTAAGTATGACTTTGATAAGAAAAATGCAATAAAGAAAAGATGATCACAACTAGGTTCGGGTTGGCTAACTGAGATACCACTTAGTTCAATTATGTGTCAATAGAATACATGGACATAATCTAGTTCAACATATGCAACAATGCATGATTAAGGAATACATCATTCATGCAACTTTGATTCAACGATTCTAGACCGAATGAAAAAGATAACATAAGGTAAACAACATAATCATCGACAATACTAGACTCTACAATCAATAACATCTTGCTCCTCAATGATAAAAACCAAATGAAAGGGGTAATGCATTGATGTGTGATCGAAAAGCTTGTCTTGCAATCATACGCATATATAAACACATAAACAATCTTCAATTACCAAGCGCTTAAAGTAAAGGAAGATAATTGATGTTCAACACAACTTAAGAACTAAGAAATATTCAGAAAACACAAACCCCAAAACCTGATTGTGATCACATGAAGTTTAGCCACTCATTGTGATGATGAACATGATGAGAATTGATGGAATTGAGTGATGATCTTGCTTGATTTGATCTTCTAACACTTTGTCACGGAGTATTAGGAGCCCAAAAATCGTCCCCAATGTTTCTCTGGCCGACTCCCCATGAAAAACTGTGAATAAATGACTAAAAACCTGTCCCAAATCGCTAAAAACCGTCACAAACTCGTGCGCGGGCGTACCATACGCCGCCCGGCATATGGTACGCTGGATCCCTTGCCATACGCCAATTATGTACTGAGATATTGGAAGCCATACGTTGAATTTTTAGTTGGCTGGGCGTACGGTACGCCAGTGGGCGTATGATACGCTGGGTCTTCAACAATATGGTATATTTTACTCCTGGTTCTCGCATAAAGAAACCCACGTCAGATTTGATCCATGTACAAGCTCACTTGAGAATTGTCTTTAGTACTTCAATGCATTATCCACGTGGGTGCTTGTGTTCCTTTCTAGGCTCACCATAAAATTCAACCAACTCCTTTTGCTTCTTTTCATGTGCTGCACTATCACCATAAATAATATCAAGTATCATCTAGATAAATTATTTAGGAAAAATGATAATGATGCATCCAAATGATATTTAAATTAACTTACTGTCTCCATTTAGGTTAACAACACCATATTATTTCATTTTATCATCACATCCCACTAATTAAAGAAATCACATAAAAATGGTTATGACTTTTACTCACATCGGTGCACTTTTAATCTAATTAGTATGAACTATAGTGGACTTAAAATGCACCGATCAAATAGGTCCTTTATGCTTATCATACATATACTAAACAAATAACCATTATTTGCATCAACTATGATAAAATGCACATGTGTATTTTAGATTTTGTCACAATTTAATATTATTGCACATGTGCAGTAATGTTTAACAGTCACATTATTTGCATCAGTAATGTAGTTTTAATCACATTTTAAGATTACTGCACATGTGCACCTATATTTACAACCCTATTATTAGTAATTTAAGATTATTGCACATGTGTAATAATATTGAAAGATTATTACACACGTGCAATATTCTTAGCAGTTACACTATTTGTGTCATTACTGTACTTTTATTCACATTTTAATATAACTGCACATGTGCATCTAAATTGATAACCGTATTATTTATAATTAAAGATTATTACACATGTGAAGTAATCTTAACAGTTCCATTATTATTATTTTTTTTTTGTCAAAGATGTAGTTTTAATCACTTTTTAAGACTGCACATGTGCACCTATATTTATAACCTTAGTATTTGTAATTTAAGATTATTGCACATGCGTATCACAGTTACATTATCTGTGTCATTTACTGTATTTTTAATCACATTTTAAGATTACTGCACATGTGGCCCTATATTTACAACCACGTTATTTGTAATTGAAGATTATTACACATATGTAGTAATCTTGACAGTTTCATTGTTTTTTGTCAATAATGTAGTTTTAGTCACCTTTTAAAATTACTGCACATGTGCACTATATTTACAACAATGATAATAATAAAATATGGATATGTATCATGATACTTACTAGAATGAAGCCTCAACTTCCTATCTGGTTTGTGCTCGACCGATTTTACATCCTTCTTCACAACTTCAGGGTCTGTGTTAGCACAAACATGTGACACTTGTTGTTAAAAATAAATAAATTACAATAATGCACATAAAACTGAAGATTATTGCACATGTGCAATTATGTTAACAATATCATTAATTATGTTAATTAAGTTAAAATAAACACGTGTAGTATCGTTTTAATCACATTTTATGATTAATGCACATGTGCAATCATCTTAACATCACCATTTTTGTATCAGTTAAGTAAAAATGCATAGCATTGCATACGTGCAATCATCTCAGCATCACACCTTTTTTTATTGTATCAGTAAAGTAAAAGTGCATAATATTGCACATGTGTAATCATCTTAACATCACCATTTTTTTGTATCAGTTAACTAAAAGTGCATATTATTTCACATTATCCTCTTTCAAGACTGCCACATGTCAGATGAGGGAACTTCAAACGAAACCACACACCAAGAGCTCCTGCATAAAAAAACACCAAAAACAAACCATAGATTCTCTATATGCATTCTGTCGAGTTTCAAATTTAAAGATTCCTACAAGATCATGGATCTGATCATTAGTTGGATTTGGGTTACTCCAAATAAACAAATTTTTTTAGACCATAAGTCTTTCCTATCAGATTTTGTAAATTAACTTAATGTAGAACTTACCTGATAAAATTGACGAAAAGAAGCCAAGTCAACTAGTGCCTACTTAGATGAAAAAGATTGTAGATTTTTTGTAGTTATAGATTTAAATGTAGAATTTTCCATAATACCGACACACAAGTGTAACCACAACAACTCTAAACTTCTTAGCCAAAACATGTTTAAATTTAATACATTTTAATGGGTTTAGAAACATCACATGTATCTTGATAATTTGGGAAAAAAAGTAGACATACACTCATATAATCATTTGATATCCCACCACATGTAGATTCACCACATATCTTTAAGAAAATGGGACCATTAGGAACCATGAATTCATCCAAGTACTCATAGTATCGTTGCCCAAATTCACGATAATCCTCTAAGAATATTAGAAGCAATTCACCACAAAATTGATCACAAATAATACTATGAGGAATGATTGAATCCTTAGACATCGGTATCGGATATCTGATTTATTCTTGATTTCATTACAGTTCCTCAACATTACACTTACTAATCAACCCCGATTTCTGACTCCGGTTGCTCTGAATACCGAATTCGGGACTCAAAATGCAGACTTCAATTCTTTCGATTTTCGAAATCGGTTGCTCTGTCTCAGAATGTAGACTTCTTTACCTCCTATTGTCGAATTCGGTTGCTCCGTCAACTATGCTCTCCGATTCGAGATCGTCGTTGGTAGTGTGTGAAACTATGGTTTTGAGCGGAGTTTGGTTTTACTTATTCTTATGTTCCAGGCCCTCCCTTGGTACATGGATAATTCCATAAATGCCCCTCCGTGGGTTTTTAGAACCAAAATATAAATTTACAATTTCAGCCCCTCCCTTAAAAAATATAGTTGTTTTCATGTTTTCGCAAAAAAAGTTGTTTTCGCATGATACCTACCACATATATATATATATATATATATATATATATATATATATATATATATAGTGAGGTTCATTGTAGACCCCTTAAAAAGTGTAGACCCCGTAGACCCCTATATTGTTATATAAAACTCACTAAAAATTATAAAACTCATTGCTATTGGTTTGGTTTTTTTATGCGATAAGTTTTTAAAAATAAAAAAGAAAACCTAGAAAGTTGTTGGAGACAATGAAATATAATTGTTGTTATAAAAAGTATATTATTTTATATAACTCACTAGAGATTATAAAACTCATTGATGAGTTTTAAAACTCAATGTTGTGTTTAAAACTCACTACAACTTAAAAAATCGATGTTTTATAAAACTTATTGAAAATTATAAAGCTCACTCTTTAGATTAAAACTCACTGTTGTGTTTAAAACTCATTATTTTTAAAACTCACTGCGACTTAAAAAATACATTCTATAAAACTCACTGAAAATTATAATTTCAAATTAAGAAAATAAAAAATTATGAAAAAAAAGAAATAAACCCTAAATTAAAATATAAAGATAGAAATATGACAAAATAAAAATAAAAATAAAGACCAAATTCAACAGCAATGAGTTTTATAATTTTAGTGAGTTTTATAGAACAATAAAGGGTCTACGAGTTCTACACTTTTTAAGGGGTCTACAATGAACCTTTGAGTTTATATATATATATATATAGAAAGAGGATCATTGGAAAACCCTCTAATTATTGGAAAACCTAGAAAACATTTTTCAACCAATCACATTATTTCTTTTGTTTTTGGTTTTTCTTTTATTTAAAGGGCAATATGGTAACTTGACATAATCTATTTTTGTAAACTATTTTTAATAAGTTGATTAAACCAATTTTTTCTCTCTCATCTACTCTTTCCTAAACTCTTATTTTCTCTACTTTAATTTTAAATTTCTAGTCTAAATTAAAAAAAAAAAGACAAACCTAATTTGAAAAGAAAAAAAAATCGTTGATCAATAGTTCATCACCAGCACAACGATTGTTACATCATTGTAACAATAATTTTTAGTTATTTATTTTCAAGAAAATAAACGATAGTTACATAGGTGTAACCATTCAGAAAAGTTACCTAGAAAGAAAGAAGTTGATAGGAGATTACTGATTTCATTTATGTAATACTATCATATGCGTAATCACGTGAAACAATTTCATAACGTTCTAGAAAGAATGTACATGGTGTTACATTCGTGTAACATCAATTAAAAACATGTGAAATTAAAGTGTTACATACGTGTAATAACTATTTACATTTATTTAATAACTATCATATGCGTAATCACGTGAAACAATTTCATAACGTTCTAGAAAGAAAATACATGGTGTTACATTCGTGTAACATCAAAGAAAAAACATGTGAAATAAAAGTATTACATACGTGTAATCAGATCTAGAAACAATAAAACCACAAATACAATCTACAAATTTTTCTGAATTGTTACACCTTTGTAACTATCGTTTATTTCTTGAAAAAAAACTAAATTTATTGTTACAACAATGTAACAATCGTTACGCTGGTGATGAGCTAGTGATCAACGATTTTTTTTTCTTTTGTAAATTAGATTTTTTTTCTCTAAAATTTGGTCTGAAAGTTTGAAATTAAAAGAGAGAAAAAGTTTAGGAAAGAAAAGATGGGAGAGAGAAAATTAATTTAAATATTTATTAATAACAATAGAGTTAACTTCTTTTTTGGTCCCTGAGGTTTACTAGTTTTCTCACTTTTTGGTCCCTGAAGTTTACTAGTTTTCTCACTTATGTTTTT
>JBCNJP010000023.1:97222507-97269337 GCA_039602395.1 Deinandra increscens subsp. villosa | reverse complement strand
CAAGCGGAAAATGTGCCTAACCTTAGGCATGCATGGGCGGTCCGCTTGTGACTAGTTTCACAAAGCGCCAAATTCAAACAATGTGGACCGTCCCTTCCAGGCTAACTACCCGGACGGTCTACATGGTAGTTGCCCGTATGACTAATTATCAAAATAGTCTACATAACAGTTGGGTATTAGTTCTTACGATTTATAAAATAAAAAATGTTTTTACCGAAACCATCCCATTTCATAATAATAAAGTGATACAAAAACGTAAAATTAGTATGCAATAAATAATAACATATATGTAAGGAAAAGTGCCTTCTGGAAGATCTACATAAATGGCTAAGTATAACTTGATCCGAAAGAGTTAACCCGGAAGCAACTTCTCGATGAAGTATTGATCCGAATGAAGTGTGACAACCCGTAAGTTTCCGTCAACCTAAACGATAATGTATACCGATGTGCTAACTGTGTCATGTATCTACTTACTTAGAACGTGCCAATTTATTCATAATTACGTTCGTTTACAATAGGAATATAGCCTTGACGTAGCCTTAATGCATGTTAAAAATAAAACTTGAACATGATGGCTTCTTTACACGGAATGGTCGCTGGAATTTTAATAATAAAAGGCAACCAACTGGATACATTAACTGATTCCTGTCACCTTTACCATAAAATAATAACTCATGATCCCATCATCTTGAGATTACACATTATTTTATTCACCTTCATGCAAATGATTTTAACTTAATCATTAGAGCATATGACGTTTGCATTTTTATACGTGAACTATTTCATCACACGAAAATTCCAACGTGTCTATTTACGAAACGAATTATATTATTATCAAACATGACACAATATATATGTTTAGACACCAATATCGTTATCAAGACTTGTGATCCAATCCTTACGTAAACATTTATTTATTTTACGTCCAAAACGTTTTATTTAACTTTGTTAACATTCACGACGAATGTATTTCACATGCATGCAATGTATATACATATGCAACGTAATTTTTCAATGTTATAAACGCTCGAGTATTTTAATCTAAATCGAGTCGTTTTCAATATTTTCTATCGCGGTGATAAATGTTTTTAAACAATCAAGACCCGCCTCCTTTTCCCCTTCCTTCCCCTCTTCGAACCGGTCACCCCCATGGCTCGAACCCGCGACCTTCTCCTCTATTTTTCTTCTTCCATCGCGAACCGCCGCCACCCGGGTTCGAACCCATGACCCGTCTCCCCCCTCTTCCTCGCCGGTTACATGAACCAAACCAAACCACCACCTTTTGGTTGGCTTGTTACCTCCTTTGACTTCTCTAGATGCTTTTCACATCAAGCCTTAACATGCTTACATCCCTATGACAAGGTAGGCAAATGTTGTCTCACTACAAACCAAACCCATTACCCTTTGGACAAAGTTTTCCCTCCATGTGCACCTCACTTCCTCCCATTTGTTGCAGCCAAAATACACCCACCTACACTTAAATTTTGAACCCACATGAACCTCATTAGTGTGGGTGTGTGAACCGGCTCTCATGAGGTTCGAACCCGACCCCTTCCCCTTCTTTTTCGGCTTCACATACACACACACACAAGACTTAGACACTTATAAAACTTAAGTGATTGTGATCAAGCACACCCAAACATCCCTCCATCTTTCTTTCCCTCGTCTCTCTCTCTCTATCTCTCTCGATTCTCTTGAACCATAACCCACCACCAAACCATTCCCAAACACTCCAAATTTCTTAAGCACTCATATATATTCATCTTATTCTTAACCTAGCCCCCATTACCACCCTTAACACTCAAGATAATCCTCTCATCTCTCTCCCCTCTTACTAACCGTCGGCCTCACTCTCTCTCTCTACTCTCTCACTAATTTTCCAACTAAGCCTCACATCTCTTGGTGATTCAAGGAAGCTAGGAGCAAGGAAGATCAAGTTCTATCATCACCATCCTCATTTTCGGACCTCATCACCTCCTAGTGAGTTTTAATATTCACTTTTCCTTGTAAAACCATGTTCTAGTTCATATTTCTAGTCTCCTTTCATGTCTAGTTCACTCCTACAACAAGTCTTGACATACATTGGTGCCTAAACTCACTTTAAGGTCATAAAAGCTTACTTACTTGTAACTATCTTCATGTTATGCCATGTATAATGCTACCACATCTTTATGTTAGTAATTTTCTTGCCATATTAGGTACAAAACTTAGTATGTAGAAGTTATTACACATCTCTTTGCCTAGAAACCAAAATGGGTAGCTTAGTTAGAACATACTGTGTATTTTGTGGCCTAGTTATGATTTTGGACCCATGGATGCCTATGACACGTCTTGAACTCCCCAACATAGTCAAAATATGTTACCTTGAACATTATGAAGGTTACTTATGCTTAAAATCACCCTAAGGACTTTTATGAACAAAAAGTACACTTGAAAACACTAGAAAAATCCATTTAAATCGAAATCCGTTTTTACTAGAAAGTTAGAGCCTTTAAACAGTAAGTTTTGATGGTAGAAATGACTTTAGGACATGGCCAAAAGACCCCTCAACAAATTACTTGAATTTGGGCACAAACCGGGACTAAAACCGACACTCGACGGGCCCGGAAACATCATTTTTGTAATAAAATCCAAATCTGGTCCAAATGGACTCATAGGGTTATTTTAATGGTAAAAACATGTTTACAAACACATATGGTGAATTTAGGAACCTAACGGTGTCACTAAACGGGCAAACGGGACAAAACGGCAAAACCGACACAAAATCCTCAAAACCGGCAAACTAATGAAAACCGACACTTGAAATATTTACATGCTCATTTTGGACAGAAAACCATCATATATTATTGTACTTGACTGATTCCTAACTTAAACGGATAAATATCGTGTAGTCGGCGGTTACCGTGAAATCGCCCGGTTTTCAACCAACTTGTCAAAATAACCAATTTCCTATATGAAAACCCTTATTTTGACTTAATATTTATTTCTGTAAATATTTACCATCTTTAAATATTATTTGGGAATTTTTGTATATTTTATTAAAAGTATATATTCTACATTTTTCCATATAAATACATAAACGGACATTTTCACTTTGACACTTAAAACCATTTGACCCTAAGGCTATCATGATGTCAAGACTTGACCTACCTAATTGGAGTGACATTAATGTCAACCCAATTACTTATTTTTATTACATGTCTTATAACTATCTAGGCTTGCATTTCCGTTGATCACATTTCCGACTACAATTTCTAAAACATGTGAGTCTTCACGACCCCTTTTCCCTTTAACTGTTTTCAATTACTTGGGGGAGAATTCATATTACTTTTACTATGCTAGAAAAATAGACCTTGTTATCCTATCTGTTACATGTGCCTTTCGGCCGTCCACATCTATTATTTCATGTTTATTCATGTGATAATCCAAACCCCACTATTAATTGAATCCAATTAATTATCATATGAAACGGTAACGTTTGAATAGATCTATTGGGTTAACGCCCCTGCTCTGATTTGGTAGCTCCAATCATGACTCCGTGTTAATAGTCAAAGAGTACAAATTGTTATGTCTTGCATTTGAGGTATCCGCTGGACAAAGATGCCAAGAGTGGGTAATCAGTCAGTTTCGGAATTCAGAGTATATGGTAACATTTCAACAAGTCTGATCTGATTTTGTCAATGAATAGCATAAACAAACTATCACAACAACATTTGTATACTTTTTAAAGCTAGCAACTTTAAACTTGTGCGACTCACCAACAAAATTATTTGTTGACCGTTTTTTTATGTGAATTCTCAGGTACTTAACTTTACTGCTGTTATCTATCTGGACCCGCATGATGACTGTTGCATTTAGGAACTTTCAATAATTTCTGGAGTATGGTAGTAGCCGTTGGAGATTTTCTTGGCATAACATCTGACAATGTCATGTCTTAAAAATCTTTTTGAAAACTAACGTTTTATAACCTTAAAACAATTTGTGTACTCATTACTTATATTCCGCTGCGTATTGATTTGAAAACTCCAATTTACTCCAAACAAATATCAATTCCAAACGGCTCTAGTTGTTGAATCATCCTGAGTACGTTCTTGACCTTGACTGTGATAACGCTGGTTCACATCCCGACACAAATTTTTACAGGGTGTGACATGAAGTATAAAAACTGAAGTTGATCCGGATGACCAAGTTGTTCCGGAAGCTCAAGTTGATATGGAAGGCAAAGTTGTCCTGGACAAGTACTTGAACCAGATGAATCTCTAATTCATCTGGAATGAGAGTTCATCAGGAGTTGACTATTCACTTGTACTTGGTCCAGACATTGACAAAGATACTTTTGTCAATCTGATCTCCAACAACATTGTCTCCGCCGCATCAGAAGCCATTTTTTTTTTGGAACAGCGGTATGAATATATTATAACAAGCTCAAAAGAGCAAAGAAATTACAAATAAAGGATGGGGTTGATCATCCAATTGTTCCAGTTTATCGCAACCTTATGACATCTATTACTAAACCATATAAAAGACGAGTAAATGATCGAATCGAATAAACCACCGTTCCAGACTTTGCTTGGTTGAAAAATGTGAGCGTTTCTATTCTTCCAAATCATCCACCAAAAGAACTGTTCCCTTTGATATTTTTATCCAATGTAAACATTATTTGTGTCCAGTTATTTTGTTTTATTAGATAGATGGTCAAGATCATCTTTAGGCAAATCAAGCTAGGGCTCTCCTTGATTTCCACTTGGCTATATATATATATATATATATATATATATATATATATATATATATATATATAGGGTAAGTTATTCAAAAAAAACATTTTCATCTAAGAAGGCTAGGAAGCAATCACATGCTGACACGTGGACAAAAACACACTAACACACTGTATCCAGTGTGTTATCATATATTACTTTTTATGCATTGTGTTAGTGTGTTATGTCTATATGTCAGCACGTGATTGCTTCCTAGCCTTCTTAGGTGAAATGGTTTTTTTAGTTGAACCTAAACCTATATATATATATATATATATATATATATATATATATATATATATATAGGGAAAAGATAAATTGGAACCCACCTTGAGTTGGAGAATCATTGGAACCCATTTTTCGGGAGAGGGGACAAAAACTTTCTCCATAATACCCCTAAAAGTAACTTTGATAAATAATTAAGGTTATAAATTAATTCTAAAATGGAGAATAAATAAGAGTCATTGGATGTATTTTTTTTTTGTCAAATATGAAGATAATTATCAAGAACTGAAGAATAAATAGTTTTAGATGTTTATGTAGCTTGTTATATAATTTTTTTGACATTTTTTTATTTGTTTTGATATACTTTGTTATATCAAAATGTATATTGTTAATTGTGTTATATTTGGTGTTAACTGTAATGTTTTTTAATTAGGTATATTTGTCAATTTTTTTGCTTTACAACAGATACATAAAAGCTACGTATGTAGCATTTCGCATCTGAGAAAATAGTTACACGACCAGCCTCTAAATTTTCAATTTTTTTAATACCAGCCCAGATAAGTTACGTATGTAACATTTCGTATCTGAGAAAATAGTTACACTCCCACCCGAAAACATTTTAAAAGGAGTTTTCAGTAGTTAAAAAAAATCTTTTTTTATAATAATTATTTTCAAATTTAACTTGTACTCGCGAATATATATGCCGTTGATTGTAATATTTTTGTTCAGACTCAAAAAAGTTACGTATGTAACATATGAGAAAATAGTTATACGTTCACCCGTGATAGATAAAAATCGATATATGGTGTTTGATTGTAATGTTTTTGTTATAAATTAATGAAATATATTTATCAAATTTCTGTTTACATTAGTCTCAAAAAGTTACGTATGTAACATTTCGTATCTGAATACACGTGTACTATTTTCTTATGATTCAAATGTTTTAAGAGGTAAAAGAAAAAATCTGGCAAAAAAGAATAAAGGAGAGAAAAAAAGAGAGAAGAGAGAGAAAAGAAGAGAGAGGAGAGAGGAGAGATAATAATGATTAAAACAGAATGTTATATCAGATCTAAATTATATAAACAAATGTAAGTTTGAGATAATACTTACATGATATCATAAGTAGTGTAACATAATAAAACATATCTAACTTTCTGATAATGCTACTTATGTAACTTTTTTTATAACCCGACATATGTAACTTTTTTGATGTTACACTCCCACCCTTAGGGCTGTTCAAAAAACGCGTGGTTCGTGGCTCGCTCGAAACTCGCTCGGAAAAAGCTTGAAATTAGCTCCCTCGCGGTTCATTTATAGTCCTACCCACCCTGGAAATTTTTAATTTTTTTTACACCGGACTAGATAAGTTACGTATATAACATATCGTATCTGAGAAAATAATTGCACTCCCACCTTGAAACATTTTTAAATAGTTTTTTAGCAGTTTAAAAAAAAAAACCATTTTACTAGTTTTATTTGTAAAGTTAAGGGCAGGGGGTATACTCAATGTTATGTGGTGTGGTGTGATCGAAACACAATAAATACTACATATGTAACTTTCTGATAATGCTAATTATGTAACTTTTTTGACAACGCTACAAATGTAACATTTTTATAATGCTACATATGTAACTTTTTTGATGTTACACTCCCACCCTTAGGGATGTTCAAAAAACGCGCGGCTCGTGTCTCCCTCGAAACTCGCTCGGAAAAAACTCGAAATTAGCTCGCTCGTCGCTTGCTCGTTAGTTAGCCTGTTGGCTCGCTCGCTTTGCTCGTTTAAATATATATTTCTAAGTTAAATACTAAGTTTTTAAGTAAAATACTAAGTTTCCTATAGTATTTTACTTAAAAGAAATATTAAATTATAAACATCGAATTTTAAAATTTACATTACGTGCATGTTAATATATTATGTTTTAGTCGCGTTATATATCAATATATGTAAATAATCTAAATTTTAAAAATAAACTAGTTGGCTCGACTCGACTCGGATTTTAACGAGCCGGGCTCGAGCTCAATATTTTAGCTCGTTAATATAAACGAGTTGGCTCGGCTCTGTTCGGTTTCTAAACGAGCCGAGACCGAACTCCCCCTGCTCGGCTCGTTTATAGTCCTACCCACCCTGGAAATTTTCAATTTTTATTTACACCGGACTAGATAAGTTACGTATATAACATATCGTATCTGAGAAAATAATTACAATCCCACCCTGAAACATTTTTAAATAGTTTTTTAGCAGTTTAAAAAAAAACATTTTATTAGTTTTATTTGTAAAGTTAAGGGCATAGGGTATACTCAATGTTATTTGTTGTGGTGTGATCGAAATACAACATTTATATTTTAGTTAAATAAAACATTTACATTAATAAAATTAATAAATTAAGAAAATGAAAAGACTATATCGCACAACAAAATTGAAGATCCTTTTAAAGGATTTTTCTTTGACAAATACTAAAAAACAAACAAAAAATATTCTACGATTAATTATATTCTACGAGTGTAAAAACGTATAAAAGTACCTATAGGACAAAAAACTAAAACTAGTCGTTTTTCGTTCAAACTTATACCGTTGTGTTCAGAAAAAAAAATAGAGAAGACTATGAAATTTATTTTCTTTAAAATGTTAAAACGCAAAAGTTATTTAAGAAAAACTAGATTCTAACTTAAATAAATATTTGATTATAATATATTAAATGTTTTGCTTTATGGGTATGAATTTTAGTGGCGGCTCATTTTTCTTTTTCTATTTTTTTTTTCGAACAACAAACTTTTAATGGGGAGAAGCAGATGAGAGATGAGAGATGACTTTATTTTCGAACAGCAAACTTTGATTCAAAATATAATTGATGATGCGTGACTTTTGCAGAGGAGCAGAGGAGCAGAGGAGAGAGAATTAATGGGTTCAAAGATTACAAAATTACCCTTGAAAGCAATCTCAATAAATAAGATGTGGACATTTGTAAGCCATAGATTTGGGTTCCAATGGTTCTCCATCTCATATTGGGTTCCATTTAACACCAACCCTATATATATATATATATATATATATATATATATATCTATATAATATATATATGAAAAGATTGGATGCCACATGGCATCACCACAACAATCCTTTTTTTGGTTTTCCCGCTCAAATGGTCTCCCAATGAATGACTACTTGCGTGATAATGGACTTCGGATCCGTTTAACAAACCCTACAGTTTTTCTCATCCGCCTTTTTTATATCGTCAATCCTAATCCCCAAATTTTACTCCATCAACATCGCTCGAAGTCTACTCCAACGCCGTTGATTGACGGGCCGGTGATTAACAAGGTTGAATGATTTCTTTTTTCCGATTTATTTGAGATCGCACCATTTTGATTGATCTCCTACATAGCGAGTTAGGGTTCATTCCTGATTTCATACCCCCCCCCCCATCATTCCAGATTTAGGTTCGACCGATCTTCTTCCCGGTATGATTTTTAAGTTTTAAAGCAACGAGTTTCATTTTTGTATGATTTCGGTTGTTGGTTTACCTATTTGCAATTACATTTTATTTAGGTGATTTTCTTTGAAGTTAACTTGGTGTGCATTTTGTGTGTGAAGGAAACCAAAATCCAAGTTTTGGTGATTTTCTTAATTAGGTGATAAGTTTGTTCTCAACTCCTGTTTATCTATTTCGGAACTATGATATTAAACCTAGCAACCTTACTTTTTCTTTATAGAGTTCTTGATTGAATCCTGCTTTCAATAAACTATAACTTATCATCGACGATTGCTTGAACCTATAAAACATAATTGTTAGATATACTATTATTCTTTGTTACGGCTTCTGGTTGAAGAAGAGGTAACATATGGTCCTCTGTTGTTTAATTAAATAATAGATTATGTTTCATTCAAACACACATGATTGGTTCTTCAGTTTAACAACACTGGTTTCAATTTTTGTTATTGTGACATTTTGTCAATTCAATGATAATTTTCATTGTCTTTTTTATTATATTTTATTTGTTAAACTGACATAGGTAAGATAATGCTTTATAATTAAGCTATCTCAAATCCGACCCATCTATTTTACCAATCATTTTCAGTCTCTAGAAAAATTAGAATCTAGGATTTTCTACCAAAAAGGTTTTTGTATTGAACTAAAAGTTTTTAATGTTGTCTCTAGGACTTTGAAGATGATGTTGACTCACCTGATGAGCTTTACTTAAATGTACTATCTTCCAAATAGGACACAAGTAATATGGTACAGTAGAAAAATAGAATATGTGCTTCAATATTAAAATTTGTTTTCATTTAGTTCTTTTAAACTATTTTTTTTTTACAGGTGATGGCATTCATTGAATGTGTTTTTTTGATACATTTGTTTCTTTTGTTACACAGGCTATTGAGAAACAGTCCCACTGAAGCATAATATGTTTGGTAAGGGTTTCTTTTGTTACGTTGAGTGTTGAGAAAGAATCTTACAATAACACAAGCTCTTTGTTTCACTGCCCTGTTATAGGAATTGATTTGAAAGTTATGAACTGATATTTGGTTTATCATTTCACCAAAAAAATACTGTTTTGATGACTGTAGGTGAAACATTAAGCTATTAAGCTTGAGTAATGTAGTGTGTGGCTTTGTGTATTTGTTTTTTTTTTTTAGTTAAGCTTGAATAAAGAAGCATGGGTTATAGAAAGGGAGATATTGCATAAAGAAGTTATAGAAAGAAAAGTGAGATAATATATATCTCCATGATAAACTTGATTTACGTTTCATATACTTGAGACTAGAATTGGGTTGCAAATGAAATCACTTATTTGCAAACAGAAACTATTATTGGATGTTATTATTGGATTGTTTTTTTTATTAGATTTGTATTTGCTCTCAATTTGTATTTGACCCAAAAAATTGATTTTATAGTTTAATTCATGTGTTTTATCCCCTATTAGTGTCAATGCCCATCTGCTCCAACGGTATTCGGTGGCAAGGAATCCGACGACTTTGAACAACAAATTCCAATTGATTTCCTGAAATTGGATTGCAAATGAAATCACTTATTATCATCAAGACCTCTAATATTTGTTCTTTAAGGCTATGATATAGGTTTTAGCTTAAATTTTTTTCTACCTACAGTGAGATGAGAGAGGAGTTCAGCTTCAAAAACTTCAAAATCAGAGAGTTATGGTCAGGTAAACTCCCTATATGATTGTCACTAGAAATTTGTTACTAGATAGTGTTCTTTTTTATGCATATTATATATGAATAATATTCTTGAAAACTGATATTGTCCATTCTATGATGATGGTACTTAAAGAAAATCAAATTGCAAAATGTTAACTAACAAGCAAGTGAGTTTTAACTTTTAGTCTAAACAAGTTATCAAGTATATTGTATACACATGTGAGGTTATACTTTGATGAAATCTTATTGTATTAATATGAAATAGTTTTATTTCATTCAGCTTACTAAGATGAAGAAGGAGACCTTAGCTTTCTTCTTCTTCGCTACGTATGCCACTTATCTCCCTTTTGCTATCTTTGTTGGAAATAGTTGACTGTTTTAGATTACGTTTATTTCTATACATGCCTATTTTTGTCTCTTATTGTAAGCATATTAGATGTGTCACTACAAGCTTATCCAATAAAATATGTAATCAAAGAAAATATTACATGGTAACGAATCCTTTTGTTTGAGTCAACATATTTCAAATGATAACGGTTTGCACGATGTATACACATGGACATGAGCCTTGATGGGTTTTTTGTTGGTTCATGTCTGAGCAAGGCATATTATTTTCTATCCCACTGCTTTTCTTTACCTGATTTCTTCCTTTTTCATTGTCAAAATTTTGATTTTTTATGTAAATTGATTTTTCAGATTTTCTTGGTAAATTGAATTTTCAATTTTTTCTCTATCTCAGAGGAGTGGGTGGTGCCTTAAATGAAGCCACATTTCCAACATTCTAATATCTGTTTGGTTTTCTACAAAAAGACTTTTATGTTTCCTAATTAGAATTATGCTTCTAATTATACTGCAAATATATTTTTTTGTTGATTTTAAGTTACCAAGAGTCCATTTCCTTGGTGTTAAATGTTATGTTTCAGGTTTAGATCTTGGAATATTATGGCATGTTAGGTGGAATAGTAGCATTCTTGAGATTTTTGTTCATCTATGATGATTGATATATTTTAATTGACGAACGTTATGTGATTCATAGTTGTTATGCCTATGGGCTATTGATTAATAAAATTTATTGTTTAGGTGCATGATGGAAGGTCTCGGCATGTTTCCAAACTCAACATCAGTTCTCAACTAATCTACGTGTCAAGAATTGGCTATCAACTACAAGGAGAAGCACATAGATACTTCATGATTTGTTATTTTGGTTCTAAATGTATCAAGGTAGCGTTTGGTATGCAGCAATGGAGGGTGGAATGGAATGATTTCTTTACGGCGGAATAAAAAATGACATGTTTGGTACCATATTGGAATGGAATAGATCATTATATAAGGAATGAGATTCCTTCCTTTTTGAAGTATTTTATTCCATGGGGAAAGGGTGTTTTTTTTCGATTCCCTCAAGGAATGGAACTAAAAAGAAATTTTCGATTCGATTTCTTCTTAAATTTTATGAAAAAAAAATAAAGAATAAAAAGTAAAAAAAATAAAAAAACAAATAACATAAAAAATAAATATTAAACCGAAAATGAAAAAATAAACAAATATAAAATAAAAATAAATTAATAAATGAAAAAAATTAAAAATAAACATAAATTAGAAATAAAAAATAAAAAAATAAAATATAAATATAAATAAATTAAATAATTTAATTAAATTAATAAAAAATAAAACGTAAAAAAAATATAAATATAAAACAAATATATTAATTTTAAATGGAAATATTAGAAAAATTGTATTCGATTACTTCGTTTGTATTGTCATCAAATAATGCGAATCAATGATTTATCTCATTCCCATATGGTAACCAAACATTACGATGGAATGGTAATAATCCATTTAATTTCCTCGACCATTCCATTCCCTCACTCATTCCAATTCATCGTTCATTCCATTACCTCATACCAAACAGACCCTAAGTCTAATATAATTTAGGTACTTTTTTTTTGTAATATTTAACTGTGTCCTTGGCGTACATTATTCAAAACATATTGGTGCAAGCTCCAAGATGACAAGATTATTGTTCAAAAGATAATGTTATTTTTACTTGATGTTCTTCTTTAATTCTAATTATCGAATTAAATTTACTATAGTATGTTATTATAATTATATTTTCTAATCTACCCTTGCGATGCACGGGTATTAAAAAAATTCTATTTAAATTCAATAGGAGACCGTTTTCGATTGCGGTAGTTTAGGATTGATAGTTAATTAAAATAGATTGCGATATGTTTGACATTGACAATTAATTAAAACCAAGGTCATTCATTTTAAAGAGTTGGACTTTATTTAAAAAATTCATGCTTTAATAATGGTTAACTTTACGTTGCATTATCAAGGGTTAAGAGTAGAGATGGACTAAAACTTCTCATATTGGACTAAGACGGAAAAGTGACAAACAAAACATCAAATGTTGTTTATAAGTATGTATTTTCAAGTTTGTATTTTTTTTATATTGTCGAATGTTCGCCTTTTTCTTTAATTCCAATTGTCGAATTACATTTATTATAATATTTTAAATTTTGGATTCATT
This sequence comes from Deinandra increscens subsp. villosa, assembly GCA_039602395.1. Taxonomy (NCBI): domain Eukaryota; kingdom Viridiplantae; phylum Streptophyta; class Magnoliopsida; order Asterales; family Asteraceae; genus Deinandra; species Deinandra increscens. The sequence continues at coordinate 97,256,670 of JBCNJP010000023.1, read as the reverse complement.
CTTTAAAATCCACCCGTGCGTCGCACGGGTATCAAAAACTAGTATATATATATATATATATATATATATATATATATATATATATATATATATATATATAGGGTTAGGTTCAAATGAGAACTTTTTATTTTGAGAACTTTTGAGAACTAAATCTCAACCACAAATTTCAGGGGGGAACCACTACAATTCATGGGAGAGGGGATACATGTAAATAAACTTGTGGCTCAAATTAGTTCTTTTTAGTTCTCAAATCAAATTGGTTCTCAAATGATCCTCTCCCTATATATATATATATATATATATATATATATATATATATATATATAGGGTAGAGATCCATGGAAAACCTTTTTTTTTTGGAAAACTTGAAAAACCACTTTTTAGCCCTTGATTAAAAAATTAATCGTTTAGATTAGGCAGGGGCTTGATTGTAAATATGTGTAACATTTCCGGATTAATGAGGGGCAAAATAGTCTTTGAAAAATTGGTCAAACACATTAATTAAAAAAAAAAAAGACCTCCAATTTTAATTCTGAAAATAACTATCTCTCTTTCTCTCTTATCTCTCCTATCTCCTATCTCATCTCTCCTATATCTTCTCTCTCTCTCTCTCTCTCTCTCGATCAAATACTAGATTTTTTTAAAACTTTCTAAACCTAATATACAAAAAAAAAAAAAACAATCGTAACATAAGCCATCAGCACTATGTTACATAGATGTAACAATAATTTCATGTCTATTTTTCAAGAAAAAAAAATTGAAGGTTACATATGTGTAACAATAATTTTACCCATGTGTAATCAAATTAAACATTTTACAAACTAACAAAACTCATTTACATTTGTGTAATCAATTCATAACTTCGTAATGATGTAGTGTTACATCAGTGTAACTATGAAATTTACTCAGAAATTATAACCTGACAACGATACAGTATTATATTAGTGTAACAATGAAATCTACCCAGGAACTATAGCCTTAGAAAAATACAGTATTACATCAGTGTAATAACACAGTTTACTCAGAAACTATAATTTGACATTGCTACGGTATTACATCAGTGTAACATATTTTTATGGTTCCTTCATATATTTATATTCAGCTCATTTACTCAAATCCTATAACCTGATACATGATACAATGTTATATAGTGTAACGTATATTAAATTTATATTAGACAACATATAATCAGTTTAAGATAACAAAAATTTGTAATTTATAAGAAGAATACGTGAAAGTTCAAACCGATATAAAGATAGAGACGTTTTGATATGGATCGGATCATGATTATCTTCATTCGTATTCATATTGATCGGATCATGATTATCTTCATTTGCATTTAATACGTGAAAGTTCATGCTTCCGCGGTCTTGATTTTTTCCTTCTTGAACTTGATCTTGTACGACAATGGAGATGGTGATTGTGAAAGAACGTGATGAAGATGAAGGATAATTGGGATGAAAGAGGTGAAAAATAAATCGTGGGATTAGGGTTTTTTATAGTATTCACGATTTTTCATACGTGAAAAAGGAATAATCCCTACAAATATTCAAGTTAGTTAATTGGAATTAAATTTTGAAAATACTTTACTAAAATAGAATTGTTAAAAATACATTTATAGCGTTTCTTTAAAAGAATAATAAAAAACTAAATGAAATGATGTGATTGGTGGAGAGTGGTTTTCTAAGTTTTCAAAAAATTAAAGGATTTTCCAATGATCATTTTCCTATATATATATATATATACTAGGTTAGTAGTTCGTGTATTACACGAGCTGAATTTAGGTTCATAATATTAGATAAATACAAAGAAAAAACTAAGAGATTTGAAAACTATGATTGACGTAAATTCTTATAGAACATTAAATGATAATTTAATAAATTAAAATTTGTATTATGTTTGACAAATCTATATCTATATCTATATAATATATATATGAAAAGTTTGAGTGCCACGTGGCATCACCACAACGATCCTTAACATCAATTTCCCGCCTAAATGACCCCTAAAACTTCGCAGATCATTTGGAAACCCCACCGCAAAATCATCTACCGTATCAACTAAAAACCAGCTTCATTCCCTAATTATCCTCATTCCCTTCAACAATAATCTGCTTTCATCGCCGTCTTCAACAATCATCGGCTCATTCCCTAATTCCATCTCCTACTTCCTCTCCACCTCTGATCCTTCATCTACGATTTCATCGTCTGGATCAAAATCGCTGCTCTCATTTTGCCGGTGATGCCTGTCGCCGATTCATTCGTAAGTCTCTTTTATTCCAAACCCTAAATCGCCTCTATAAAGAATGGAGAATCCATTGGTTTCCTTCTTTGATTATGATTTGCGTCTTTGATCTGCTTTTGAATTTGATTTTTGACTATTATACCATGTTTGATTTCCCGATCAGAAAATATCGGGTGGTCCCTAAAATATCATCGATTTGTGGAGCGTAATTTTTTAATCATTTTTAGGCGTTCAGCTCTTTAAGAACACAATTTAAATCTTTGGTTGAACTTTGTTTTCTATGTTTTTTTATTGTAACTTCTGTAAAGGAATCATCATCAAGGCCCTCAAACGATCTAGATATGACGAACAATAGGGCCTTAAATGTTAAGCATTTGGATTTACAGTTTTGCACACGTCAATCGTAATTTGAAGGGCCTTAAACTTTTTTGGGTTATTATTGACCATGTTTTTATGCCTTTGTTTCTTCTTAATTAACCTATATGCCCGATTCACCCGCATCTTAATTGGTTATTTTACTCAATTGATCATGTTTTTTATGCTTACATTTCTTTTCGATTGACATTTGAAGCACATCTAAATTGGTTACCGTTTGAGGCTGCGAAGGTCATCAAAAACCTTTGATGGGTCACTGACAGTAGGATTTATGGGTCACTTACAGCTGACTTACAACTTATGTTTTTAAGAAGGAAACTGACCTCACCTGACCCACAAAAGCTTTTAAAAAAAAGGTGTTTTGGGTAAGCATGACCTAATCTGTAACAGTATGTTTTGGCACAGAATTTGACAAAAAACTTTTTCAAGGAAAGTTTAATATATATGGATGGTGTGGATGCAGGTAAAGAAGAAGATTGTAATGTGGAGAAAATATGTTGGACATCATAAGGAGCGGTTATTATGAACCACGGTTATTGGCTTCAGTCCTCTACAACTGTGGTTTACAAATTCAGTTCTTTGTTTATTTACTCCATTGACAAGGAGGACCAAGAAAGATAAGGTGAGGTTGTGTGGATTTCATGTTCAATTTTGTTCGATTATGCTAATAGATTTTCCTTAATAAGCAATCCTGCATTAGATGTTTTTTTTATTTTTAGTTTTGTTTTTGCAGTAATCCAAGGACAACCTGCTGTATCAACAAGTCAATTATGTCACCACTGAAGACATCAAAAAGCTTTTCAGCCAAGGTGCCAACCTTGAAGTAATTATAAGATTTCATCCATTTTGGCGTCCTAACAAGGATGACCTTTTGTATCCATACAGAAAGAGCACACAAAGGCTTAATATATTTAGAATAGTGGTATTTTTACTTGATTACTTGATATATTTAGATGGCACAATAAGACTACAAGCCTACAGGACGTCTTACAACATTATTAGATGCTTTGAGTTGTAAGAATAAAAAATGCAGACCTGCAACATCTAAGATAAGGCAACAACCTTCTATAACTAAATGAGCTTGGACTTTTAAATACCTTCTTTCTACCACACAAACTTGATATAAGGTACAAAATATTAATAACCACTTATGTTGGTTTAAAGTTGGCACATTTGATATATATCTTACTGAAAATGAATGTGCAGGTAATATTTGAAGATTGCAAGGAATTCTTTTGGACTGTTGGACATCATATCCGAAGTGTTTTTTAAAGAATTTATGCAGGTTTTATTTTATCTATTTATTATCAAAGTACAATATGTGCTTTCTTTATATGTTCATGCTTCATCATATGTTGTAGGATAAATTTGTAGAATACGTGTTGCATATTAAACAATTGAAGTAACTTCTGAAAATGATTTTGAAGGTTGTTTTTGGTCTCTGTATCAGCCCTTTGACTCATTCTCACGATAATAATCAACCTTTTTTTTGTTTCATCCTCAGCGGTGATGAACACTGAGGAGCATGACTTTTGATTGGAATTCGCTGAGGATAACCAGTGATAATTCTTATTTTTATGTTCAAAGACCCGAGACCAAAAATGTAAGCAACTTGCTTCTATAAAGTTTAATTTTATTTCTAACCTATGGTAAAAGGTCAGTTTTCATAAGTTTTTTATTGTCAAATTTTATATGCAGATAGTAATTAAGTGGAATAAGAGAATTGCTCACATATTGAAATTAAATTTATTTTGTTTAGCTATCCAAATTGCTCTATGATGAGTTCTAACTAAAATATTATTATAAACATAGTTTGATTGTGCAATTAGTACATGATTAAGTTTTGAACTTAGATATGCTTCTTTTTAAGCTACTTTTGATTTATGAGATGCATGTGCTCTTATAGAAGCTAAGGTGCTCTTATAGAAGCTAAGGACAGGCTTGAGATGTGTGTTCAAGAGGTAACATGGGTATTAAACTTTAAAAAGCATTTGAGAGTACTAAAAACGTGATATGCTAAAGGTTTTATTTAAAAATACAAATACTTCTTTACAAAAGGTAATTTTCAATTTCATATTGGCCCACTAATTTATTATGTATTCCCCCCCCCCCCCCCCCCCCCCAAAAGTTCATGCTTTGGATAAAAAATAGTTTTGACCCATTTCATGAGGTTATTCGTTTTGTCCTCTACAGGTTTGATATAATTTTGCGGCAATTAATAGTGATTGATGAGTGGTAGGATGTAGGATTAGAAATTTTGTTGTTTATTGATAAGAATTTTGATGTACTTTTAACAACTAGCTTGAGCTTTTAACAACTAGCTTGATTGGTAGGATGCAGGATTAGAAATTTTGTTGTTTATTGATAAAGATTTTCATGCATCTCTTGGTTCATGATTTTTAAAGTTCTAATCCATTTTCATTTTTTTTCTTTGTATATTTTGGAAACTCTAAGCATGCTGAAAATAATTGAGAGGTATGAGAAATGTAATTTTGTTTGCAGATGATACGACTGTTAATCGATTTCATTGAATCCCTAGCTTTAAATCTTGAGAATAGTTGTCATACGGATCTCAAGTGAGTCAATTACAGTCAAAAGAGAAGAGATTGTTGACCATGAAAAAGGTGGATTAGAAGTGGGTGGCATATAGAAGGATGATAGCTTTGGATTCATTTGTTGGATAAAAAAAGCTTCAAGAACTACTACAACTGGTTGCCCAACACGTCATCGTAAGTATTATCAACATACATCTTCATCATCAACAACCATTACAACAAACTTCAAACCAAATTGCTACAAATGAGTATTTGCTACAAAGAGAAACAACTTATGTTTACTTAGCATGTATTATAACTTCAAAGTGTTTATGATATTTAAAGTTGTGGATTAAGTTTTACAACAATTGAGTTATTATCGTTTTTTTTTAGTTGTAAAATGGAGATGTATTTGGACTTCGTTTGATGGTCGTTTTATAAGTTAGATACGTTGTATTTTCTAATTTGTAACCTTTAGATTTCTTTTTTATTTTAAATGTGTATTCTTATTCTTAAAAACTCATTTGTTTAATCGAATGCCAATATTTTATGTATAACAAAAATCCACAGGTGCGTGCATTATCAAGGGTTAAGAGTAGGGATTGACTAAAACTTCTCATATTGGATGAAGACGGAAAAGTGACAAACAAAACATCAAATGTTATTTGTAAGTCTGTATTTCCAAGTTTGTAACTTTTTTATATTGTCGAATGTTCGTTTTTTTCTTTAATTCCAATTATCGAATTATATTTTATTATAATATTTTAAATTTTGAATTCATTTTTTAAAAAGCCACCCGTGCGTCGCACGGGTATTAAAAACTAGTTGTTTATAAATGAAATTTATTAAGTTTGACAAAATTGGTAGTTATTCTTAATTGGTGATTTACTAAATTTGTAATTGATTGCGAGTTTGACATGTGGCAACCATTTTAGTGCTCTATTAGGATTAAGATATATATATATATATATATATATATATATATATATATATATATATATATATATATATATATATATATAGGGGAAGGATCCTGCGAAAACACCTTTTTTTTGTGAGAACTGCGTAAACAAATCTTAAAACCTACATAATTTTTTCATACATTAATATTTTTTTTAAAAATTTGCACCAAAAGTCTTAAAATTATATTATCTTTAATCCAATAAAAGTTTTAAAAAACTTAACGCTTTTTTTATTTTTTTAAATATTTTTTTGTGTGGTGCACATGTGCATCACAAAAAAAACTCGTACTTTTAGTATGAGTTAATATTTTTTTTTCTTAGTCGCACCATATGTCATATATTCTCATCATTTTTTTGCGTTTTTATTGAATGATGCACATGTGCATCATACAAAAAAAAACGCTCATACATGTGATATACATTAATAGTTTAAAAAGAAATTGCACCCTAAATCTTATAGTTGTGTTATCTTTAGATTTAAAGAAAAAAATAGCATTTTATAACTTTTTTTAATTATATGATGCACATGTGCATCACACGGGAAAAAAAACGTTCAGTTTTTTTTTTAATATTTTGCTCCAGATTTAAAGATAACACAATTCTAAGACTTTTGGCGCAAATTTTATGAAAAATCGTTAACGTATGAAAAAGTTACGTGAGTTTTAATATGTGTTTTCGCAGTTTTCACAAAAAGATGTGTTTTCGCAGGATCCTAACCCTATATATATATATATATATATATATATATATATATATATATATATATATAGGTTTAGGGTAAAATACATCAAGCAAAAACGCTACATCCATTGCGGATTGATCTGGGGCGTCCATCAAGATCATCCAACAGCCATGATCTATGGTGTTTCCGCCTATGGTGTTTTTTTTCCCCCACCGAAAACGCCATAGGCGAAAACACCATAGATCTTGGCTGTTGGATGATCTTGATGGACGCCCCAGATCAATCCGCAATGGATGTAGGCTTTTTATGTGATGTAGCCTAACTCTCCTCTATATATATATATATATATATAGGGGAGGGTTACAGAGAAAACCATCCTCTTTTAGAAAACCAAGAAAACCACCTGGTGACCATTGATCTAAAATTTAATGGACCAGATTAATTGTGATATTATTTAAGAAAAAAAATCTTTAATTGATTACATTAATAGTAGTAAGTGATTGCATTAATAGTAGTAAGGGTAAATCGGTAAGTTGCAACCCAAAAGATTTTGAAAATTAAATTAATTTCCCTCATTACGTATCAAATTTCCTAAAATCACTCACTCTCTCTCTCTTCTTTCTCAAATTACATAAAAATATCATCTAAAAATAATTTGATCATTTTAATGGAAGTACGTAATCGAAATCGATGATGGAGAACACAATGAGATGAATCATATTGAGATTACATATGTGTAATCATATGTTAGATACATATATGTAATCATATGTAGTCTTAAATTGACGAAGAAGAATACAATGAGATTAATTATGCGTAGGTTACATATGTGTAATCACATGTTACATACATATGTCTAATCATAGGTAGACTTGAAATCGATGATGTGGAACATAATAAGATCAATTATACGGAGGTTACATATACGTAATTTCATGTTACATACATATGTGTAATCATAGGAAGACTTGAAATCAAAGGGGAAGAACATGACGAAACGAACTATATTATGGTTACATATATATATGTGTAATCCTTAGTTACATCTGTGTAATAATATGAAACGAATATAGATGAAAATCAAATGCGATTCATAGCTCTAAAATCGTTTTTGATGAAATCGCATATAGAGGGTGCTGAGATCGTGTTTGACGTTGCGAATCAAATGCGCATCCTTGAATTTCTATTTGATTAAGAATCAAATTGATAATTAAATCAAATGCACTTTAATCAAATTGATAATGAAATCAAATGCACTTCATATGTTAGATGATTACATATGTGTAATCATATGATAGATACATATATGTAATCATATGTAGTCTTAAATGCACTTCAAAAGTGATGTTGCGATTGTGGAAAGAAAAAAACGTGCGCAGCAATGGAGGAATAGAATGCGCAGGTTTTAGGAAAAGAAAGAACGTGATTAATGGAGATTTTTGTTATATTAAACATGATCACGAAATAAAGGAAAGATGTAACCGATGGGAGAGAAAGTAGGATTGAATAATTGATTTATTAATTAATCAGAGTAATGGTAAAATTACATTACTAACCTTTATTTATTTAAATAAATACAAATACAAAGAAATTTTGTGATTTGCTGAAAGTGGTTTTCTTGGTTTTCTAGATTTAGACTGGTTTTCTCTTGAACCACCCCCTATATATATATATATATATATATATATATATATATATATATATATTGTATCGTTGTTTCATTATTTTTATCCATTGAAGTTGAACAAGTTAATGCAATAGTACGGCTCAACTAATTCATACTTTTTCCTTTACTAGCTTTGATAAACTCTGGTTCATCTTAAAATAAATATAAGTGTGAGAGTGAAATTTTAATTTGTTTCCACCTCTATTGAATCTTATGAGTAATATTGTTTGAGGTTAAGTCAGCTAACAACGATCCTATAATATCATCTTGACTCTTTATTACAAAAAAAGTCTTCATAATGTAAGGGAATAATTTATGGCTTGTGTATTAAATCACCTATTGGCGGACTATTTTGAAGGCCTATGTGATAGAATAGGTGGAGATTAGCTGGGTTATGGTTATATTGGGTCACTGGCCCAATTTAGATGTGTTTGGGCTCAATTAAACAATGTTTGGAGGGAGTTTAGTGGGCCTATATGGTCAAAAACGGGAATTAGTGGGTAATTAGGGTTACCAAAGATAGATTAGCTTGTTTTCCAAGCTAATCTTCCCCTATATATAGATAGTTTAATCTTGTAATTAGGGGGGGTCATTCTAAAGGTGTTGGGTGATTTTGTGATCTCGAAATTCTCTTTGAGAATTTCGACAAGTGTGTGGCAAGCAAGATCAATAGTAAAGTGTTTCTTCTCAATCGGTTTGTGCTTTTTACGTTTATCGTTATTGCTTTTCAATATAGTTCTCATTTCTTCTTGAATCACTCTAGTGTTTGGATTCCGCACATTCACTAGAGGTTGTGATATCGTGTTCGGGTTATTTCGATCCTTACAATTGGTATCAGAGCCAAGAAACGCAAGTTTCGAGGCTCTCGCGATATCCGATTCAATTTTTTATTAACTAACCGTTTGAGTTTTGTTGGTGATTTTCAGCCTTTAGCACACTCGGAAGTATTTTTGCAGGTTTGGACGCGAAACAGAAGATCTCGTGGTGATTTGGAGACTTTTCGACCCTGTTTCTAGACTTTTCGATCGTCCTCCTGATCGAAAAGCCTTTTCTGTCGCGCCATTACGATCGGAAAGTCCCCCTTGTGACTTTTCGATCAGCCAATTTCGATCGAAAAGTCCCCCTTTGTGACTTTTCGATCAGCCCATTTCGATCGGAAAGTCCCCCTGTGACTTTTCGATCAGAGCATTTCGATCGGAAAGTCCCCCTGTGACTTTTCGATCAGCTTCTCTTTTCGATCGGAAAGTCCCCACTGAGACTTTTCGATCCGCTAACACTTTTCGATCGAGAAGTCTGCTTTTCGACCGACCCCCTGTCCGATCGAAAAGTACTTTTCGATCCAACCCTTTTCCTGACCGAAAACCCACTTTTCGATCCATCCTCTTTTCAATCCGTTCAAGTCTTTTTGTTCGTATTTGATCCAGAAGTTCAATCAAAGACATTCATGGCATCCTTTCTACCAGGTAATTCTGTATCTACCAGCAACAATGAGGTATGTCTTAATCCTAAATGTCAATCTATACTCAATGAATCTCAAGAATGGCAAAATAAGTTTTTCAATGAAACATTAAATCGTGAATATTCTGATAGAGAATTGAGAGAATACAAAAGTAGGAGTAAAAACTTAAGTGAGAAACTAGAAGCTGCTAAAATTGACATAAAAAATCTTCAAAGGGGCTTGAGTGACAAAACCACATATCTAAGAGTTGCTAATGAAGAAATTGTCTCATTAAAAACTGAACTTGAACAACTTAAAGGTCAATTAGAAACATCCCAAACTAAAGTTGAGCGAAGCGATAAGATTATGTCAGAAATGATGAAAGCTAGTTCACTTTTCTACAACACAGACGCTCGAATGCGTCATCTAAAAGCCAACTCTGGTTTGGGTCTCGGTACTGAAGTAAAAGATGAAAAGTCCACACACACAGTACCGATGCCCCTGATGCATGAAATGATCTCAGATTATGAGTGTTCTAAGACCTCCTTAGAAGCTAAGGCTGAGATAGAAAAGAAACTTGCTGCTTGTCCCATTAAAATTTCTGCTCCTGTTTCTTACATTACTAACTTCTACTTCTTGTGCAGATAAAGTAAATGAAGAAGCAGGTTCAAAGGGAAAAAGTGTTTGCTTTGAGAGTCAAAAGTTTCCAGTTTTTAAAACTGATAATTTTGCTTCAAAAAGTTTTGAGTCTGAGTCAGCATTTCCCAAGTTAACTGTGTTTGATGATCTGTTACTTGTAGTGTGTTTAACTTTGGGAAATGTGATGCTAAACCTGTGAAACCCTTAAAAACTGTTAAAATTTTAAGAAGGGATAAGGGACCACAGGTTGCTGGTCCCAAACTCACAAATGGTGGGGTGTTGGGTGGGAAACCTACAGAAAATAAGAATGATTGTCATGATCAAAATGTGCAGAAAGTGCGGGACCTTAGACCTCATGATTTTGTCCCGTACCCAGAAATCAATTCTGCATATGACCAGCTTAAGCCAGTTCAGCGGGAGTACATTTTAACCACAAAGCCCCACGGTAAAACCCATTGGATCCACAAAAATTGTTCAAAACCAACTTGGATTTCCACTGGGCGTAACCAACCACAGGCTCCCGCTTACCCAAAGAAACAATTTTGCCATGTCTGTGGTAGACTAGGACACATGGCAAGAAACTGTTTATACCGGCCTTATGAACCCTATTATCCCAAAAGGGTTCATCAGAGACCCAGTCCAAGGACCCAGAAACAAAGTGACCCAACTCCAAGGCCCGGTCCATCAAAACCCAAGGTGCAGAAACAAGCACCTCAGAGTCACAAAGTTCAGCAGAAACCCAAGGCTCCTAAGCAACGGCCAAAGACCATTTTTAAAGAAAACAAAACATCTCAGAAATCTGTCAAAACAGCTTGGAGACCAAAATCTGTTGAATCCCCAAAACCTGTTTTCAAATCTATTTCAAAATCACCCATCCATCCAAATCCAGTTGGTTCAGCTAAATCAAATGGTTGGAGGAAGGATGACAGGTGGAATGTTTCAAAGGTGGTAAACCTGTCTTTCAAGCCTATTGGAGTGTACAAGAAACACTCCAAACAGTTTCAAGAGGTAAAATTTCTAAAGAAAAATGAAACCAAAAATTCACCACCGAGAAAACCACAGGTTTTTGGGAAAGAAAATCACCAACCCAGAGATGTCAACAAAAAGGACATTCTCGGTCCAACCAAGGCAACCACACCCCCAATCCCTGATGTTACCAAGGGAATGTTTTTAAAAGAAATTTCTTTCACCGACTCTTCAGGTATACCCAGAACCACAATGGCCTGGGTACTTATGGCTAACTGATCTCTCACATTGTACAGGAACAGTCAAGGAGGACTTTCATTAACCTTGTTTGTGTTGTGATAGTGATTGTTCCACGCACAAGATAGGAGGCATCTCTCTACTACATGACATGAAGATTTCAATGGAGGGTATGTCTCTATGTGAGAGGTAAATCTGAAAAAATCAGCAGAAAAGGTAACATTGTCTGAATTATTTGTTTCTTGGCTAGTTTGATGTGAAGTATGGTTGTGCATGAAACAAAACCCATTTCTGAAAATTTTCAAAAGATAAACTTTGAAGGTTAGCTTGGCCAGTTTTAGTAGATATTTAGTGATGTGTCTGTGTGTGCATAAAAAATAAAAAAAAAACCATGTGTGTTGATTTTAAAAATAAAAAAGCAAGGGGAAGAATAGAAAAGATGAAATAGTTGACCCCTCAAAAAATTGTGCTTTTTAATTTTTAATCTTTTGTTTGCTTGAGAAGGTGGGAAGTGATATAAATTTCCAGGTGTTTGCTGACTGACACGTGTAAGGTGGATGTGAAAAGCAGTGATTCATGGTCGATTTGCTTGGTAGGCTCTGCTGACAATCAATCAAAAGGTATGTTTTATCACAACACTTGAAGATAACGTATGATGCTTGAAAGGGAACACACACTTAGGTTAGTACAATTTCTATTTGACTGTGCATCAGGTATCCTGAGACACACGCCCGGTTCTGAGTGTTAATGACATGCTCAAAAATCCCCATTCCCTCTGCTTTGCGTAAGCAATGACCTGGGAATGTCGTACGTGAGTCAGGACTCCTCTGTTCTGCAAAAGCGGAGACCTGGAACTACCCTGATCCACATACGCTTTTAAGATCACATTGTATATATGATAAACCAAAAGATGCCAAGTGCACAATCAAAAGAGACCCTCAAGCGTCCAAAACCCTCAGCCCATGTCACTGATGAGAACGTTGTTAAAAATGTTTCAAAATTTCAGCTGACTTTGTATATTATCCAACAAAACCTCCGTGATCTATTCTTTTCTTTTCTCAACCCCTCTGGAGCATGATGTTGGGCTTAAGAAAAGGTGCCGTGAAAAATGTTGTACGGAAACCAGGTGTGCTTGATAGATTGTACAAACTATACCTAGGACTTATGTGTGTGACCTGGATGGATTGTCATAATTAATAAACCTTGAAATATAAATTATGTGATGAAACTGCTTGAGTGTGACAACCGTCAGTTTCTCCGTTAACTTTTTCCGTTAGTTTCGTTAGCAAACCCGTGGCCCGTTATTCGAGTAATTGCATATGTGTTAATGTTTATTTGCTAATTAACTTTAATAACTTGTTTCGTGAACTTATTTCGTGACCTTCTGTGTTATTTGTAAAAATTTGCATTTTTATGCGAAACCGGACTTTGTAAGTAAATTGGAATTTTTTTTTGTGTAAATGATATTTATACTTTTCCCGACTAAACATTTCACATAAATAAGTTATAAACTTTTAGAAACATTTCTAGTAATTTTATTTTACAAGTTTTGGGGTTAAAACTCATTTTTTTGAGTTTTGGACATTATGTGCTTAAAGTGGAACTTTGAGGGACCAATTGTGTCATTCCCCTAAACCTAAAAATCTGCCCTAAAGACCCCATCCCTTCCCCCATTCACGACACTTCTCCCCTCTCCTCTCTTCTTCACGGTTACACGCACCTACACACACTCCTCCTCAAATTCTTGAAATCCTTCATCAATCAAGCATGGAATTAAGTGTCCAAGCCCATTCAAGCTTCAAGAAAGCTAGGGGAAGCTCCATTTCTGTATCACCATCATCATCCGTCTCCTTCTTCTTCACCTAGTAAGCCCTAGAAATCTTCATGTTGAAATTTGTTGAATGCATGTGTTAATCTTGTGATTATGTGCAAATTGATGTGTAAATATGCTCATGAAACATGTTTTATGTTGAGATAAGTTAAATGATGAGTTGGAGCTGATTATGGGTTGATTTAGGGGCTGTACTTTTGAGGTAGAAATCTGCCATGGAATGTTCTTGTTAAAGCTTGGGTTGTTGAACATGAATTTTAGGTGAAATCGCTATGTGCAAGTGCTATGGTCGATTTTTGCTATGATTTTGGTATGAACATATTAGGGACATAAATTACATGTTGAAATGGTTATAATTATGTTAGTAGGTGTTGGATGACCAAATTGTTGCTCAAAATTAGAAAACCGAAATCTTTGCAAACTATAAAGTATGGACAGATTCGTCCATATTTTTAGGCTGACTTGCAGAGGTCATAACTCACTCAATTTTTATCGAAATCAGTTGATTCTTTTTCCGTAGTAAAGTTTCATGTCTTAGATTTCAACGCCTACTCGCACACTTTCTAAAACCTCCGTTTGGTCATCCAAAACACAGCTGCAAGTTAGGTGTGCAAATCTGTCATTTTTCGTGAAGAGTAGACTTTTCAAATTGGTTGAGCATGCTAATCTTGTTTTATTGACGAGTTTGCTATTTGTAAATGATGTTTATATGTTAAAAGTAAGATCTGGAGAAGTTGGTTCATAAATTCAGAACTTTGAGTGAGTTATGCAAGTTTTCATTTTACCTTGACTTGTTTGCTAAATGCCAAAAGTGTCAACTTCCGACGTGCATAACTTTCTCATACCTTAACCTTTTTACTTGATTCTTTTTGCAACAAATCCTAATTGATATGTAGTATATTCCTGTAAAATTTAAAGAGTTAATTCCAAGTATTGTGGATTTTAACTATGCCACTAGTTAAGTGCTTGAAGTTTGACTTTCTGGGTCAACTTTGACAAAAATTGCAATTTCTTGATTTTCTCCCAATCTGGGACTTGTATGTGCATTGAGTGACTTGTATAATTGCATGAAACATGTTTAGGAGCTAAGATTGCTATTTTAGTCCTCGCGACACCTCCTAACCCGTTTAGGTTATATTTGCCCGATTAGGTTGATTGTGACCAACCTATTGCTTCTTTTGGCTGAGTACCAGTACCCCCTCAGGTGAGTTCATTACTATATGTTGCTATGTCCATTCAGGGACGATAATGCGCAACGGTAAGGTATTTCTTACTAAGTAAACTTTTTCCGACCAAATATCATATGTATCATTGAATTGATTGTTAAACTTCAAAAGTCCTTACATTCGGACCGTTAATATAGAATAGCTAGGTGATGTTGAGTAGTACTACTGGGGATTGACACCCCCGCCCAGCGGTGCACGTGATGCACCAACCCGACTGGAGGTCGGACTGGGACCAATGTTATCCTACCCTCCGTGGTCTTTCAGGACATGGGAAGGCAAATCCGTAGGTAATCCCTATACATTGTCAGCTTCGGTTGCGAACAATTCAAATGTGCATAAATTAGGCTAGCTACCTACGATATGGAAAATTTTACAGGTCTTATGATATTGATTGTGTTGTACCTGTCTTTGATCATAAAAATATAGGTCTACTTGTGACGGGTAGACCGCTTAGTGAACTCACCAGCCTTGGCTGACACTTGATTGTTGAATGCTTTTCAGGTGGCTTGGAGGATCATGGATGGCACGGGCGTTGGCAGTACTTGTTCTTTGTAAAACCCTTGTGAAAGTCGTATTTCAGATACTTTAGTAATCACTTTTACTAAACAACAACCTTGTAAACTTTTAATGTTTCCGCTGATTTTTGTAAAATGTAAACTCTGATTTATTTAATGTAATACATGACTGTCTACCCCTTTAAGTATGGCTTGGTTGTAACCAAAGACTTGGATCCTGGTCTGGATCACACCCCACACGGTTATACTCCGTTAGTGGAAATTGGGGGTGTGACATTGAGTAAGCGAAAGCAGCATGAGTTTAAAGATGGACCAAAATACCGGCAATCGCCTGAACACGCGAAGTAACTGAAACTGAAAAGGGTTCCTCAGTCAGATTCATACGGTTTGATCCCATAGAAACCTTCTCATTTAGTAATTTGGTATGGTTGTTTTATTTTATTCTTCTTTTGATTTATCTTAAGTTTTTATTGTTTATTTTCAACGATGGCCAGGTTAATTTAAAGGTTTTAATAAGTTTTTATGGGTTTTGTGCAAGAAAGTATCACCCGTCCAGAATCTCAGGGGGAGAAAATGTGAAGTGAGACATTGGGTTCAGGGGAAGTATTTAAAGGAAACCCGTAATTAATGTTAGGGTTTGTGTTAAATTATGTTGATCTCCTGCTAACCCAGTAACCAGTCATCATTTGCTGGTTAGTGTTTGTTCCATGTTGTGCATGACAGGTTAAATGGAAAAGAAAACTCATGGACAAGAAGGTCAAGGACTCAGTTGACCAAAGCAAGAACTCTGCTGCTGATCAAGTTGAAGAACCAGCCGGAAAAGGACTTACCCTACGCTTAGGGGAAGTTTGTTGGTTGTTCAAGTAAAGCTTCCAAAGACTCAAAAGATACCATTCGCAAGTTTCAGGGAAGCTAATTGAAGAAAAGATGCAGAGCAGTCACAACAAGAAATTCAAGAATGCCAAGACAGAGGTTTTCAAAATTTAACCTCTGAAGTTAGTGGCAAGTCAAGACAGTTACTGAAGATTCAGCAAGGACTCAACAGTTTTCAAGAAGGAGCAAGTATTTGAGAATCCTCCTCTCATTACATGTTTGTCATTTGAAGTCCAAGCTAATGCTGATTGAGAGAACACTCCCTAAAGTCATTTGTTGTTGCCCAATGAAGATTGTCAAAGATAAAGAATCTTCATCAACCCATGCTCAAGCCAAGGAGAAGACTGCAAGTCTGAAGATTGAAAGTAGAAGACATTTAATATCACAAGCCAGGGGGAAGATTGTAAGGGAATAATTTGTGGCTTGTGTATTAAATCACCTATTGGCGGACTATTTTGAAGGCCTATGTGATAGAATAGGTGGAGATTAGCTGGGTTATGGTTATATTGGGTCACTGGCCCAATTTAGATGTGTTTGGGCTCAATTAAACAATGTTTAGAGGGAGTTTAGTGGGCCTATATGGTCAAAAACGGGAATTAGTGGGTAATTAGGGTTACCAAAGATAGATTAGCTTGTTTTCCAAGCTAATCTTCCCCTATATATAGATAGTTTAATCTTGTAATTAGGGGGGGTCATTCTAAAGGTGTTGGGCGATTTTGTGATCTCGAAATTCTCTTTGAGAATTTCGACAAGTGTGTGGCAAGCAAGATCAATAGTAAAGTGTTTCTTCTCAATCGGTTTGTGCTTTTTACGTTTATCGTTATTGCTTTTCAATATAGTTCTCATTTCTTCTTGAATCACTCTAGTGTTTGGATTCCGCACATTCACTAGAGGTTGTGATATCGTGTTCGGGTTATTTCGATCCTTACACATAAACAATAAACAAGTAACGATACATATATATATACGACTTTGATCGATAACACAAAACATAAAACAAAACATAATTGTCATAAAGAGTACAATTTGGTGGTAAAGTAATGAGTTTTCGACCAAAATGTTATAGGTTAATTAGTTTTAATTGTGTGGAGTATTTGTGTGATGATTTTAGTAGTTAAGAAAACACTATTATTTTTATTAGTTTTTAACAATGAAATTTGGAAGATTAATAGTATACTTTTCATTTTTTATAGTTTGGCCACAACACTTTGGGCTTTAACGCTTTCTACCCCTTAAACTTTTACAATTTGTTTCTTTTTTTTAACGAAATAGTAAACTTTTGGTTTTCATAGTTTGGCCACATATATTTCACTCTTACGTTTTGTATCCTTTGACTTTTAAAGTTTTTTTGTTTTAAGTTTGTTGTCTTCTACTTTGGCCACGAAACTTTTAACTTTTCTACTTTCGTTTTTAGTATATTTTTATAGTTTTATACTTTCACTACAAGACTTTTAGACTTTTACGTTTTATACCCCTTAACTTTTTTACCCTCTAACTTTTAAAGTTTTTTTGTTTTTTTTGTTTTAAGTTTTGTTTTCTTCTACTTTGACCACGAAGCTTAAAACTTTTCTACTTTCGTTTTTAGTATACTTTTATAGTTTTATACTTTCACCACGAGACTTTTAGACTTTTACGTTTTATACCCCTTAACTTAGTATATTTTTATAGTTTTATACTTTCACTACGAGACTTTTAGACTTTTACGTTTTATACTCCTTAACTTTTTAACCCTCTAATTTTTAAAGTTTTTATTTTTGTTTTAAGTTTTTTTGTCTTCTACTTTTACCACGAAACTTTTAACTTTTCTACTTTCGCTTTTAGTATACTTCTATAGTTTTATACTTTCATCATGAGACTTTTAAATTTTTACGTTTAGACCACTTAACTTTTTGACTTTCGTTCAGTATAGAAATTCAACCCCGTATCAATGCTCGGGGTGGTAAAAATCTTGTTATCTATAATGTAAATTTATTATTTTACAACTGAACTGAGGTAGCCTATAAAGAAGGACAAAAGGTGCAACTCTTTTGGTTGGGAGATATGCATAAAATATAAAAACTACAGGTAGGTAGCTAGACCAGCCTTTATAAATCTCCTACTTTAATAAGTGAAGATCTCACTCACCACGTGTCACTTTCTTAAGCTATTTCCCTGTTGCTTTTGGCGCCCTTCATCCCTCCCACCGAATACCCTAATTAATCGATCGGCTCATCTTCCATTGGGATCTCAACGGCGTATTGAAACCTAATTGCAGAATCTGAAGGTCGCATTCAAACTTCGGTTTCAGAATTGAATGTACCTTCACTTTTATCTCGAAGTATCATTCAATCCGTCGATGTTCCAATTAAATCCACCCGTTTCACTTTCTGGCTTCAATCAGGTTAAATTTGGAGTTAAATCTCCCCAGTCGAATGGAATCAACAACACTCTTCATCTCTTCTGTTCGTTTCGTACTCCGGTTCAACGAATTTCTGTAGCCCTATTCTTCTGATTGTTTTCTCTAATTCTATTCACGACCATCAAGATTCAAGGACTCTCTCTACATGTATGTTTTCTCTGTTAAACCATGGTTTGATTTTAACAATTCTTGTGATGGTTATTCTTCATCCCCTTCTTTGAATGTTATTGAGCGCATTGGGATTCCAAAATGTTAGTTATGGTATAATGTTATCCCTTCACATGATTAAATCTTTTTTGTTAACAAATTTTTACAGTATGGTACGAAGGATGGGTCTTTGATTGCTATTCCAACCAGTGATTCAGTAATTGAAGATGGTGGTAAATTGGTCAAGCAATTTTTGATTAACCAATTAAGGGTTCATAGTGATCTACTGGGGTGCAGTTGGTATATCGCTTAATTAGCAATGCCCATTTCAGCACAAAATGTAAGTTTTCAACATTTTAAGTCGTTGATTAAGAATTATAATTTTCAATATTTCATTTGATTTTGCTGGTAATTCATTTTGGTTGTATAGATCTTAGTAATTATTTTGAGTTTCTATGTTCTGCGATTTGCGTTGTTTGATTCCATAGTTTCCAGTTTAGATTATGATGCAAATCGGATTGACTTTCTGGTGAATGGAATTAGTTCGTTTAAATTGTGTTCTCCACCATAGTTATGAATTACTTGATAGTGATGCTAACAATGGTTTCTATGATGAATGAACATATCCTATCACCTGTTTGATAAATTTTATTTGTGGGTTTTCACTTCCTTTTTAAGATCTACATGCCTTACCATGTAGTTATTCTAAAATGGTTGGCTTGTAGATTGAGTAAACGCCATTGTGTTTGTAAGAGATGGATACATCAAACCCAATTCCTATATTTGGAAGTAATATGATTGGTAAAAGAGGAATTGTACTTGTGATGGTCAGTTTGGTTCAGGTTGGAACCGGTATTCACACAATTAGATACGGGTCAAAATGAGACTATCAAGAATGATCAATTTGGTTTCGGTTTGTAGCCATTACAAGAAATGCTTGTGGTTAATTAGGTTCATGCTTAATGGTAGTGCTATATACTTCGTATGTGTGTTTGTGTTTGCAGCTTGATTTTGTTGTAATTAACTATTATGGAGAGAGTACTTGATCATATATGTGTATTATACTAATTTTGCTTAGTTTTATGGTAAATGGAGCATGAGTTCCTAATCGGACAATGTAACAAACTGAAAAGAAAATATGAGAGAAGCTGTAGAAAAACTCTTGGATTATATCATCAACATACCAAAACTTTTAGACTTGTAGAAATCTTGATAATTGTTATAGTAACTTCACGTTGGATGAAAGTCATTGTTTTTTGTTAATAATTGTAAGTAGGCTTATCACGGAAAGAATATATTGTTTACATTTTGGTAAATAATTAATAGGCGGTTTAACGAATTTTTGTAGCCCTTCTGTGTCAACTATGGTGTTTTATAGGATTAGTCATGACCCATCTGTTATATCCGAGTTAGAAACGAGGCTCTAGACCGAACAGGTGAGCGTTGAGTTACATGACTATTCATTACAATTGATTTCTTACCAAGTAAGCTCTTAGCTTTTAGTTATCCATAATGGTCTTCTAAGATAATGTTTAACCAGGAATGAACTTTTGGAACTGATTTTGCAAAAATCCGTCACAGTATCACTCTCCTCTGTTCTAAGTTTATCTAATCAATTTTGTCATTGGTTTCATGTGCTTTAAAGAACGATTGGTTTATGTTTTATAATCATTTTTTATACAATCAACTTCAACACAATAAGAAGGGGAAAACTTTCAATATGTATCTAATCAGTTTTGTCATTAGTTTCGTGTGTTTTAAAGAACAATTGATTTATGATTCAAATACACTAAGATATGAGGTTTCACTTAAATTCCATTCATTTATCATCAGTTTCGTGTGTTTTAAAGAACAACTGATTTATGACTCAAATACACTAAGATATGAGGTTTCACTTAAATTCCATTCATTTATCATCAGTACCACATATCTTTCCTACTTACAAATACAAACTATTGAATCTTAACTTCCACATTGAGTAATTGTTATGTCAACTAAATTCACTTCTTAATGTAAGTTGAGCTCGGTTAATATTCTGTTTGTAGAAAATTGATAATAACTCATTAAACCAAGGATCAGCAACTTTGTTCATTAATTTCCATTCCTGAAAGTGTAATTTATTCATTTTTTGACATTCTTGTCACTAACAAAATTTCTTCCCATTTTGTGATTTGTTGTTGAAAATAAGGTGGATGGATCCTTTGCTCTTGGAGAAACTACACCAATCTCAACTCTCGAAGAGAGTATTGCCACTATGCAACCGCCAAATGTGAAGGAATCTATACAATCTGTTGGGCACGGCTTGGTGAAACGTAGCTTAAACAAAGTTTACTTCATTTGAGCATCATCGGCACAATTGACATCAAAACCTTGCGCGGATAACTTGGTAGAGCATGCTACTTATCAAATAATGGCACGCTGCACCTCTTGACCTCAAAAAAGGAGAAATTATTTTTTGCACTTTTTTAATGAAGCAATTCGTTTAGTTTTTGATGTCGTCTTTTTATATGTTTGTTTTCTGTTTTCTCACGCCGCCCAGAACTAATTTGGACACCTTATTTGAAGCTTCAATAATGTCACTTTTGATACCTTTTTACATTATGCATGTGTGTTTTCAACTCTAAAGTTAGCATTTCATCTTATCTATTTATGGGTCTTTGCAACTTTGTCGCATATTGATAATTTGTGTTAGTGGGGTTTGTTTAGGTTGGGTCATAATTCTACAAATCTTACATACTTTGATTATAGACACTTGAAGTATTGGTGTGTTGGTGCCACCTATCATTTGATGATTTCGTATTATTGAGAAATCGTGTATCCGAGGCGACATTGAGAAAGCTTGTAATCGAGGTGACGATAATATCAAACACTAATATTGGATATAGGACTTTCATTTCGAGGCTTAACTTAAAACCTTCAGACAATAAAATTCCTTCAAATTCAAAAGAAGGCAATTTCCGCTAGCTGTATGTTTCCAATGGCAAATGTTGGTTTATTTTTTAGGAAACATGTATTGTCACACGGTGAATTGTATCAAGAGTTAAGCAGAGAAGGTCTAAAGCTGTTAATATTAGACAAAGAAGGAACCATTACAAATACGACTAACGTGGTATGTAAGGAAGTGTAAAGGGATTTGTAAATATTACATGTTCTTCAACCATGTACTAACTATAAATATAGTACGAAATGTTCACCGAAAATAACTCAATAAACCTATTTACATCTATACTTTTAGTTATATCCATTTTATATTACAAATAAATATTCCATCAAAATATCATATATTCACAACATTAACTTCAAAAATAAGTCTACTACAACCGCGCCAACAATATTCACCTCTCAATACTTCACTAAATATGCCCCGGGTGCCCCACGGGTAACAAACCTAGTTAACTATATAGTATAATATTTATATCAGGTAAAGTAGATGATGCTTTTGGTTGAGGAGCAAGATGATATTAATTGATCAAAAAGTTGTAAATATATCACTATTAAATAGAACAAAACAAAGAAATTTTAAGAGTTGAGAGATTGTTAATTTTAGAGAAGATTGACCTACCTAGAATATATAGAGCAAAAACTTTTGAATTCAATACTAATGTGAGTGATCTTTGAAAAGAATCCCCAATCACACCGGTCCATTGATCATCAAAAAACCAGCAAGGGCCTACCAGATTGACACCACAATCAGACATGAACATATAGAAGGGCATGTCATATCATATGAGTCATATAAGTCATAAGCGCAAAATGTAAAATGGTTATAAAATAAAGTCTTGTGGATGGTCAAATCGGTTATTTTCATTTCAGCCAGGTACATCATACGGGTCAAATCAGTTGACAGATACGATTCGGATGATGTTTTTGTATTTCATACAACTTGCGGGGTTATATTTACACATATCATACAGCCCAAAAACTATTAGCGAAATCTAGTGATAAGTTGGCAAGTTTATATATTTTTATAAAAATTACGTAATCTATATACAAGGGTGTTTGGGATTTTCTTTATTGAAAGAGTTTAAAATAACTATTTTTAGAATGCTTATTTAAAATTGATTATTATGTTTTATATAATTACTAGGTTAGTAACCCGTGTATTACACGGGTTGGAGTTCATAATATTAGATACATATAAAAAAGAGAAAGCAACTAAAATAATCAAATTTATTATGTTTGACAAATTGTTGATTAGTTTTCTTTAAATAATCAAACTATCGAGTAAATTTATCAAATTCACATTAAGTTTGTCAAATTTTTTTAAATGGAAGTTTAGTTTTGACAAAATTGGTAATTATACTTAATTGATCTTTAATCCTAATAAAGCAATAAAATGAGTGCCACATGTCTTATTTCTAGGATGTCCACATAAGCATTGACACATGTCAATACCACATTCAAGCATCATTTTATTAGATTATCAATTAAGTATAATTACCAATTTTATCAAAACTAAATTTCTATTTTTAAAAAAATTTGACAAACTTAATGTGAATTTGATAAATTTACTCAACAATTTGATTATTCTAAGAAAACTAATCTAACAATTTGTCAAACATAATAAATTTATTATTTTAACCGTGTTTTTATTTTTATTTTTATATGTATTTAATATTATAAACTCAACCCGTGTAATATACGGGTTACTAACCTAGTAATCTAATAAATTGATACTTGAATGTGGTTTTGACATGTGAGAATGCTGATGTGGATCTCCTAAAAATAAGACATGTGGTACTCATTTTAGTGCTTTATTTTAGTGTTTTATTAGAATTAAATATGAAAGGGTAAATAATAATTTTCACTTTCAACCAATCAGTATATGTCACATGGCAGGTCCTGGTTATTTTAAAAAAACATTTATTTTCTAGATAAATATCATTTATTTGCTTATCATAATAAAAAAAATCAATACATCAACTAGTTAGCGTGGGAGAGTACGTGGAGAAATGCTTCCCAACCCGACCTGGGTTCAACTCCTGTGAGCTCCCTTCATTTGCTTTTTATTTTATTTTTTCATTTCTTTTTCGCATTATGTTATGACGTGTTTTTTTACTTGCGTTTTCATAATATAATTAACAAAAACGTTACAAGGTGTAGTGTGTATTGAGACCTGTAACATAGCATTTAGGTTTTAGGCTTGAAGCCTCTAAAGCAAGTTTTTTTTCTAAATATTCCAACTCTGATTCTTTTTTCTGTGATAATATTTCTTCTTCAGCTTTTTACTTACGTTATTTCCCATTTTATATAAAAATTTATTTCACTAGGGTAGTAGGGTATGTTTATCATGGACTGCCAGTTATTTCCTTTTTTTTTTTTTAAATTTCTTTCACATATGTATGTTTAAAGGCAAAAAGAGTAACATATTTACTATTTGGCAAAACGCATAGCTAGTTTAACCAAGTGGTTTCATATATTTATAACTTTGTGCTTCTCACAACCATTATATATATATATATACTAAGATAGAACCCGTATGTTATACGGGTTGAATCAATAAAAATATAAATTAATAATTCATATAAAGTTAGGTGAGTATAAAGTTTTATTAAAGTTATAATAAACACATTTTGATTGTTAGGTAGAGAATCTAAATTATAATCATAATATTAAAATGTTATTTCAATTAAAAAATGTTATCTTGATATACGTTAGAAAACTTAAAGTCCTTTTAGTCGTGATGTTCAAAATTTTCATATTGGATGAACATGAATTATTTAATACGGTAGAAAAACTATTTAATATTTGATATTATGAACATGGTTTTTGTCGTTTATGAATTTCTCTATAAATAATATCATCGATAATGTTGATTGAATTTGTAAAATAATATTAGGTATTTATTAATTAAAATATTAAATATGATTTGCTCAATTATATTTAAAACACACTAAGTAAATATTAATTTTGTTAAATAATTATAAAAATGAAAATAATAATCATTTAAAAAATAATTTTAATTTAAAATACGATGTAAGTTAATATATGATTGTCATAATTTCATATATAAATAAATAAAAATATATCATTATTAGAAAATTGGATATAATTTTCAATCATATATAATTTATTAGGAAGTAGATTTAGGAGGGAAAACTTTTATGAGAATAATTCTAGTGTAACATGTGTCAACAATTGTAATTGTTTATTAGAGTAGGAACATAATTTTTGAATGGTAATCTTTTTTCTTGCTTTCTTTGTTTTCTTTCCTTCTTGAGCATTCACATTAAGTTATTTATCCTTATCTTTATAATTTATACTTTTATTATTATTTTTTCTCTTTCATTCACTCACAATCACAATTAAATAATATTATTTATACCCTTATCATTACATTTTTTCTCTCTTTCTTTCACATCAAATCTTAAATTTTACCAAATCAACAATTTAAATTTTTTTTTATCAAATTTATAGATGAAAGTAACTTTTTCTCTCTCATCCACTCACAATCACACCTTAAATTTTAAGGACTATATTAATAAATTTATAGGGACTCTACCGTGAATGCTCAAGGTGGGTCATTGAGTCTACAAACCTAGATTTATAAGGACTCTACTGTGAATGCTCAAGATGGGTCATTGAGTCTACAAACCTGAATTTCATTTATGTTACTTCTTTTTACTCTGATAATATTTTTCTTACTCGTCTTCCTTTTTTATTCTCTCTTTTCTTTTAGATTCCTTTAGTTAATATCACGTAATTGTGGTCACGTTTCATTTTTTTGTTTTTGTTTGGTTTGTTAGTTTTTAATATTGTTTTCTATTTGTGTTTTCTTTATATCGCGGTTTAGTAAGGTGACCGACTATTTTGTGTTTAGTAAGGTGACCGACTATTTTGTGTAACCATATATGGAATCATCACAACTATGTTACACGGGCGATTACATCTGATTTAGATTCAGTCTTCAAATAATATTTTATCTTCTTTCATAAAACCTAATACCTTTGTAAACAAACTATAATACCACTTACAGTATTAAGTTAATAATCTTCTAATAAACATATAATCAATTATTTTTTACTAATTTAAATTGCAAAGGGTACTCAATATTGTTAATGGAGAAAAGACACCATATATCAACTACTAAAAAGGGGGAAATAATAATTAAGAACACAACAAAGATAGATGAAAAGGGTGAGCAGTTAGTTATAGAAGAAAGTGTCAATGAGTTGTTGACGGTGGTTTAGTGGTTAAGGGTGAGATGATAAAACTTTGTCTTATTTGAAGGTGATGAGTTATATCCCGAGCATAGACATTCTTTGATGATTTAAGGAGATTATGTTAGGAGTAGATTAGAGTTAGCCGTTAAAAAAAGTTATAAATTCAGGAAAGTGTTAGAAACCGAAATTCAATCGCACACGCTCGGAAGAAACAAGAAAACATAATTAAACATTAATATAATCAAACTTAAACTATGACAAAAAATTTACATAAATTAAATTAAACATTATAAAAAATTATGTTAAATATAAATAAACCTAACTAATTAAATATAATTAAATCTAATTAAAATTAAACATAATTAAATCTAACTAAAATTAAACATAATTACCTAATTATGCCTAATTAAGTAATTAAACCTAAAATACTACAATTAATAATAATCACAATATTTTTTACATACATGTAGCCGTTATGCAATATTTAATTTATTATTTTCACTATTATTTGTTTAATTATTAATTAAAGTATATCTAATTATTTTATATAATTATTTACTCAACTATTTATTTTAGTTATGTTTACTTTATATTTATATTATTATATAAATAAAAAGAATTAATATATTAAATACAATATATTATATAAAAATAATGAATTAATATATTAAATAAAAAATAATGATGTGGAAATAAAAAGAACTTTGTGATAAGGGATACGTTAGAGTCAAAAAGTGTTTATTAAAAGGGCTAAAGAAAAGATGATATAGCATGCTGACTAGTCAGCCCTTGAAAATGGCTACTCTCCGTGTTGTGGGTGATCTTATAGCGGTTCGGTTCATATGATCTACATACAACATCTGCAACCTAGGGTATATATTTTATTATTCAGATGCTCAAGGAATTTATATTTTTAAGACAAGATTAGGGTAAATGTATATATATGCTAACATATCCATAATCAAACCATGCTAAAACTAGGGTCTTTTGAAGATTCACAGCCTCCACACATCCAACAGAAAAGATTATATCAACATGTACCCATGAATTAATGTCTTCTTTTGGTTGATTAATTTGTTCTTGATCAATCCCCATCATGGTAATTAATAAATATATATAAATTTCATTCTAGAAAGAAAAGAAAAAAAGGATGAATGAGAGATAAATATATAAAGATAGTTGACCTAATTATACCCATGATCATGAGCATGTTGGTACATTGATGCATCACAGCCACCTTGCAAAAAACCATGTTTGTGATCAGTTTGTGCTGCTCCAATATTCAGATAAACCAATCTAGAATCAAGATTCAAATAATTACCAATATTGCCACTGCTATTTGACCTCCTGCTGCGAGTATGATCAGTGTTCATTTCTGCATAGATTTGTGTCAAATTTAAAGATTCATTCTCTTCTTCCCTAGAGATCACCAATGCAGCTGACTGAACCAGCTCAAGGCAAAGCCTGAGCTTATTCGGTTCGATATGGGTTAACCCGGGAACCGCCCCTTTGAATAAGAAATCTGAGGTTAGGGTTCGGAGGATATCAAGTGGTGTGATCCCTTCAGCGGTTCGGACATTAGGGTCCGCATGATGGTCTAGTAACACCGCAACCATGTCCGGTGAGGCCATCTCTGACGCTACGTGAAGCGGGGTTTTTCCTACCGGTCCGACCGGATAATTCACATCGGCTGCCCCTAATTCGAGCAACGCTTTTACCACCTCGCGGCTGCAATTTTCGACCGCATAATGTAATGCTAATGCCTCATCAAGATTTAGGCCTTCACCCATGACCATGAGCTTAACGAGCTCGACATTGGACGAATCAAGTGCTCGTCTCATTCGTCGAATCTTTTGATCTTCGAGATCCGCCGCTAGGTATATGTCGTGGTGACGGTGTGGCATGAGAGAGCGGCGAGCGAAGGATGATTTGATTCGGAGTTGTTCGATGGCAGCCACGACATCAAGTGGGATATGTTTAGCAAGAATTTCTGGTGGGAGACCAGATTTTGCAACTAGGTTTGAACAAGTTGTCCATAGTTGATGCATGTCTGATTTTCTTGAAGCTAAAAGGACCTTCATCACATCCTCAATTGAAGCTTTCTCAACCATGCTTGCTAATTGCTTCTACAAATAAAAATAAATGTATTTTTTTAAAGATCAAGAGATTATAATAATTTTAGTACTTTATTAAAAAACTAGATTACATTTTTAATCATAAACATAATTAATTAAGTTGTATCATTTAGGTTAGAGGATGAAGATTGTGTATGGAGTTATAATGTCAAAAAAAAAAATAAAAAAAAAAAAAAACATGTTTCTGCACTAGTCATGAGACAGAAAAGACTATTAACAAAAACAAAACATAAATGGGTGTAAAAAATGTTGAAGACAAGACTAGAGATGGATATAAAAATATCTAAATTTAGAAAGTGTGTAATGTGGAACATAAAGCTAGAGGAACCTAATTCAAGAAATGAACAATGTTCATGAAATCAAGATAATTAACACATTTGACACTTCACTTTCATCAAGACATTTTTGGTATTATTCTGTCCATTTTGAAGAAAGATTGTTGTAACTCTTCATTAGATCTAGCTTTTTATATGCAAATAAATCAGTCTCAGGTGCCTACATGCACCAAACCCTAAAAACTAAAGAAAAAGAGAAAATGAAAGAATCAAAAATTAGTTTACTTACGTTTTTTTTATTAAAAGATTTTAAAGCTACAAAATTGAGATTAAACACATAAACCTTGCTTCTCTTTTTCATTCTTTTATCTTAATTTTTCTTGTATATATATAGATAAAATATATTGTAATTAATTTTGTTATTCTTAAAAATTAAAACGTACTTAAAACTAGATTGTGTATACTTAGTAATTATCTTTATTATATTCTTAAAGAACTATTGGTTAAGAATAACACAATTACTCATGTATTTTCATTTTTCTACAACTTGAATTGTAAAAAAAAAAAGGTATGAGTTTAGAGAGGATCAAAGACCTGAGTGAGTATAACAAGCTGCTCAACCCCAAATGATCTAGCGGCCGATAGAGTTTCAAGAGCAAGATCAACGGCAGAGGTGCAATGTGTGTGCCAACACCCTCTCTCACCACAATTAGGTCTGCCTTCATTTTTCTGAGGAACAATTGAGACTTGCCCACTATACAAAAACTGTAACACCAACAAAAACACTTCGTACCCGACCGAGTTCACAGGTATAACCGCCTGTGAACTCGTGGGCCCATCCGGGACGCTAAGGGGTCGGATCCGATCGGAGAATCGGATCCGCAAAAGAACTTTCTGAAGAACAGGCTTCGGGATGCGAGGATGCAGCGGTGGGCGTGGACGATTCGGCCCTCGACACTAAAGGTGACGTCACTGAAAGCCTGACCGTTGATGAGTAGGTTAAGATAGTCTAGTGAGAGAGATCTTAGTGAATCCTCAACAGACATAGCTGCTGAATACCAAGAAATGATGATTAGTTGTTTGGTTTTTGTCAGATTTTTTGAGATTTGAAGGGAATAATGGTGTGGTGGAACAACAGAAGGTTGGATTGTGTGTCCTTTGATCTCATGTTTCTGTAGTTTCTTCTTGAATTTAGAGAGAGAGAGGACTAGGGAGAGAGAGAGAGAGAGGATGAGAATGAGTTTACTGTGATTTCTTGTGTTTGTGTGAGATATTTTGTTCGGCGAGAAGAAAAGTATGGGTGGCTGGGACCATTTAAAACACTGAAAACAAAAATGTAAAATGTGCAAGGAAGATTGAATCATAGTTATTGTCTATTGTAGATTGTAGATATTAATTAGTATATTTTTTAAATAAATTAGTTTTTAATTAATTATGATCGAGCATTACGGTGATGTTTTATGTTAGAAATAAATAGACATTCGTTAAAATGAAACTAACTCTGTTATTTTCTTTTAATTTTTATGATTGGGCATTAGAGTAGCGTTTTGTGTGTGTGTTATGTATATCACTGTAATATCTAACTCTTAGGCTCTTGAATCCCATCATTCTAAGTTTAAATGGATTAATTATGATTTTTTTCAAACAAGTGAGGATGGAAAGAAACCTAATTATATTATTTTTAACAGCAATTTCTACAATTCTAGAAGAAAATTTATCATTATAACATGAACCATGTACAATTTAAACTTATAACTTTTTGTTTATAAAGGTAGAAGGGTTAGGCAGAAAAGCATTGTGGGGATCCAACGTGTCATGCGGGAAAAACCGCCGCATGAGCTCAGGGAGGAGGGTGGAGCGGGGAATTCCACCGTCCATCATCGATCACACCGATTTTGTGTAAGAGGAGGAAAAGAGAGAAACACGCCAGACAGAGTTTGGTGGCCAGGAACGACAGGGAACTTGCTCCACCAGAGAACATCACTTATCACCACGGTGTCCTAGCTAATGAAGACCGATAGTGTCGAAGATACCGATCAAAGATAAGAGGTTGTGAGTCATTTTTACCTTAAACTAATTAGGGCAAACAGAATGTCGAACCATGAAAATTTTGTGGTAATGTGTAACGGACTAATTGTGATTTGGCTATAATTTTGAAAGTTGAATTGAACCACTGGGGAAGAACTCAGGTATATTGTATTTTTAATTTCTAATGACGATTGATGTATTTTACTATTTTTGTTATGTGTTAAAGATTTTATTTGGTTTTGTTTTAATCTTGTGACCCAACCTGACCCGGGCGGTATAAATATTTGTATAAAGCGATAGATAGCTAGACTTTCATAAATTTTCGAACCCCATGTAAAATTTATGGGTTCGCCACGAGTCACATAAGACATAACCATAATTGGACTCAATTGCAGGGATAGGGACAACACTCTGTCCAATCGTGTTAGCAATGTGTGATTATTGAAGAACACGAGCTAGGAAGTTATTAATCTCCTACCTATTAATCATAATGAGTCAACATCAGATTTTACGCTCTTTACGAATTGAATAACTATATACAGTAATTGAAATCCATACATAAGATTAAACTAGAAGTAGAATATGTTCAACATAATCAGGACCCTAAAGCGTACTTACACACGCAACCCTACACTCAAGGTTGATTGATGGAAGACTAGCCGCTCATCTTCATTACAAACGCTTTAGAATCTTGATTCATTACTTTGCTAGGGATTAAAAACGCAACTGAATGCTTCAAAATACTCTCCAGATCTTCAGAAGTTCGTCTCTCAAGTATAACGGATGATAATTTTCGTAACCTTAGCTTTTGGGTTCAATACCACTTCAAGTTCGCGTTCAGAATCTAAAAATCAAGAACCTCAATGCTGTGCACCGTAAGAGATGGACCTGACCGTCTGCTACCTCCGAGTAAGCGCTACGACCAATTTGGAGCTGCTCACGGTTTATGGATCACCAAAATATTTGTCTATTCTCTCTTGGGGAAATTGCATGTCAGGAGGTTGAACTTCGTGGGGATCGTATTCACAAATTGCAAATCCCTCACCAATCTAGCATCTTCACAAAATAGTTAGCGACTAAACTATTATGAGTTTTTTGCCTATCTCTTTTAAATGATGTTATCGACAATAATTCTGAACTTTCGACATCTTTCTTCTGTTGCTACGAACGTACATCGCCTCGACAAAAAGATTAGCCGCCTCATTTTAAAGAAGATAAAGATAACATTTTTACCCAAAACTAAAAAAAATAGTGGCGAGTGATTATCCATAGAAATTTAGAGAGTGGAGTAGAGAAAGATTTATGTGAAATTGGTTGAAAATGATAATGTATTTAAGAATAGAAAGTAAATTTTTTATCTAACTGCTTGTGATCGTTAGGGTGTGTCATCGGTCAAAAAAGAAGAAAAAGGCACAGTGCTGCGGGGTCAACCACCGCATGGTCCAATAATTATGCGGCTTACAGCACACCATATGACTGGATCATTAGGGATACTCTTAGGTGGCGTTTGGTTCACGGAATGTAATGTAATTGGAATTGTAAAGTTTTCTTTTTAAAGTTGTGCTTAAGTTGGGTAAAGAAGGGGTTTGAAATACAATGAATTTCTTTAATCAATGGAATTTTAAAATCCTTCACTTTAACGAAAGAAAGTTACATGACCTAAAATTCCATTGATTAAAAGAATTCATTGTATTCCAAACTCTTTCCTTACCCAACTTAAGCACAACTTTAAAAAGAAAACTTTACAATTCCAATTACATTATATTCCGTGAACCAAACGTCACCTTAGAAAGTGTGAGTCGGTTTAGTAGGAATTACTTAATCATTGATAATAATTGTTTTATATAGATCTTTTTAGATATTTAACATAAAATTACTTCTAATAATTAGGATTAATTTTACAGTTACATAAAAAAAATTATCAACTAAGATCGATCTAAATTAAACTCTCTGAACACATGTTGAAACGGATTAAAGGGTGCGAAAAGTACGTTCTCATAAGCTGCGAAATAGATTTGTCTTTGGTTTGTTGATAAACCCTCCCACTAAACACCTTGATTTTAGGCTGCCTGTAGTGGTGGGGCGTCATCCCTCTCCATAACGTCCCAGAGGAGAGGAGACGTAGTGGTCTTTGGGTCGGAACTGTGTCCTATACTCAGGATATAAAGATGATTGAGTGAGCCAGTGACCCGTTAATGTTCATGTTCTCCTTATTGTCGTTAAAAAAAATCTAATATCCATGTTCTATTATTTTTTCTAAAAGAATGCTTAAACTTATATTACATGTAATAGTTAGTGAGTGTGAATAAAAAAGTGACCTTGTACATGGATGATGTGGTCCTGAGTATGATGTTAGTGGTAATTGAGGGCATGTTTGGGTAAGCATTTGAAATTGACTT
This sequence comes from Deinandra increscens subsp. villosa, assembly GCA_039602395.1. Taxonomy (NCBI): domain Eukaryota; kingdom Viridiplantae; phylum Streptophyta; class Magnoliopsida; order Asterales; family Asteraceae; genus Deinandra; species Deinandra increscens. The sequence goes on along the minus strand of JBCNJP010000023.1, from coordinate 97,223,937 downwards.
ATTGGCTTATTGGCTTTTGGAAAAGTCAATAAATTAAAAAAATTGTTTGGGTATTGTAAAAGTAGTTTTTAAAATGACTTTTGAGAAAGTTGTTTTCTTCAATACCTCAATAGCCAAGAATTCTTGGCTTTTCAAAACAACTTTTAACTTTTGCTCTGGTAAATTACATTTGTATCCTCCAAAAAGTAGTAAAATGGCTAGATATATATAGGATGTCATTTTTTGTCATTTTACATAAAAAAAGCTAAGCCAAACATTTTTTAAAAACAACTTATTAACTTATTGACTTTTCTAACTACAAAAGCTTATCCAAACATTTTTTTTTAAAACTACTTTTGAAAAAGCCAAAAGTCAATAAGTTACTTTTGATAAAATGTGCTTTTGCACTAAAAAAGCTTATTCAAACATACCCTGAGTGTGAATATGAGGTTTAAATATTTATGAAAGAGACTTTCATTGGTTAAAATAATTAAAATAACACATATATTGTTCCCCTTGCAACCATAACGGCTTGCTCTACTGGTTATCCGATGATAATTGGAAGACTGGTTATCAATCTTATAGTCGTTAGTTGATCACTGAAGTTCTCGAGTTTTACTATTTGGTCGTTTGCAAACGTAAGTTTTTTTCTGAATTAGGCTCAATTGATGGGCTTGAGGCCTTGAGCTACCCAACATTGTCTGTTCTCGCGAGTTTATAAAGTGCTTTTTACCATTAGATTATCACATATAGCCAGACTTTATTCGTTAACCATTAAAAAAACATAATTTCCCTCGCATCCAGAGCCCCACCTCTAGTTCACACTCACAAGCGTCGACACAATGTTTGCTAGATGTTTGCTTTGTAGTTTTTTTAATAAAATAAGTTTAAAAAAAGAATTAGTCTTGCCCTCAAGTAAGAACTTGAGTTTGGAGCAGTTGCGTGAGTCAGAGTGTGAAATGACAAGTCTAAGTGTCAGTTCAAAACTGTCGAAATCATAAGACAGTAAGTGATGTGATGTCAATCAATAATGTCTTTCTATCCTATCAACCTTCTAATCCCTTCATTTCATGCATAATTTGCACACTAAACATTCATTTAATTTACTTTCATCATGCTTAATTTTTTTATACACAATTAAAAAGTTATAAGTTTTTTTTTCTTTTATGGCAAAGGATTTAACATTTGGATATTCAAGGAAATCCAATTTCCATAAAGGACGTCCAGACTCATGAGAGTAGAGGGCATAATCATACTCTAACATATATTGGGTATGTCAAACACATCAATTGAGCCCATTTTAAGAAAAATCTAGCCCACTATGGCAAAACCTAAAGATTTCAGGGATTAAACTTATAACATTTTTAATCAACCAGTCTCCTCATCGTCATCTCATACCAATAAGACAAGTCCTAGTTGGCATTAAAAAGTTATAACAAAATTTGTTTTTC
>JBCNJP010000023.1:97173062-97222007 GCA_039602395.1 Deinandra increscens subsp. villosa | reverse complement strand
ATTTTCATATTAATGGTTTGTAGGTGGCGTGGTAGCTTAAGCTGGTCCGGCGTAGCAAATCATTCAATGGAGCATTATCGTTCACTGTTTCAATGTTTAAACACCGACCAGGTTGTTTATTAAAAAAATTATATATCATAGTCAAAATAAAATTTTAAATTTATATTATATATTGACTTAAATGTTTTTTTTTAATAGTTTGTTTGGATGCCTTATGTGAATGCTGAAGGGCGTATTAATGAAACTTATAAAAAAGGAAGTGCGTGTTGGAAGTGTGACACGTATCTTATCTTTTTTGAGACTGTTGAACCCCACCTACCCAGCAGGGTTATGCGACAGTTTGGACTATTTCAAACAGTCCCCACAAATCTTCTCATTAATCCACAGCAACACAAAACATTACATAAATATTCTGGAAAAAGTGGGCTAAAAAACTGGAAGGATGAGCATTCACATTTTATCCTGCACTGGATTAATCGCATGGGTTACAATGTAACGGGGTCACCATGCGGTGGTGACTACAAGGCTAGTCGGGAGTATATGTCATGGTTCTTGGATAGAACTGCTTTTTTTGTACAGAATCCAGGTGCTCAAACTGGAACCTCCACGAGGGACGGTAATATTGGTGGTAGACTGGAAATGTTGGTATGTATTTATTTTTCATATATACATATATATATATATATATATATATATACATATGTATTTTTTTATTAAAAAATATAACTTTTCTCTTTCCACATTGTAGGGCCAAGCCATAGGTGAGATGCATCGGATATCAAGCCAAGATAACCCGTATAATCTTGACGATCAACTGGGTGGGGTTCAACAGGTGGCGGCACAATATTTAAATCTTGCCGGTGCCGGACATCACTTGGATTATCCTACGTCCCATTTGGCTAGCCAATGGAACCCGTATGAATTTCCCACACAACCCTGTTATAATATCGAGCAACCGGCCACAAAGCAATCAGAATTTTGGCATAGGGATCATTACTTTGATTATCGTGAACCACTTGCAGCAAACGAGGCTAATCTTGGTGGTACCTCCACGATGGAGGGAAATCTTAACGACACCCAAAATGCAGAATCTAGCAGTTCAATGTTTGAACAAAATATATTTTCTCAAACTGATGGTTCTGCTTTTACCAATTGGAATAGCCAAGCAAGTGGTTCAGGGTACACACCCCAACAATTTTCAAACGTAGGAGGCTCGTCAAGTTTGTTCGTGCCAGATAACCAAGACTTTTACACACCCCAACCAGCAGAACAACCCCAGACTCAGTCAACTTACTCTAATGATTTTTTTAATTTATTCGATCATCCCCACTATCCCAACTATCCCAACTACCAACAAGAGGACTACAATGACCCACATTACAGGGGAAATTTAACACCGATAACGTATAGAGGTAACGAAGACTCTACACCCGAAGATCAACCGGACGGTGGTGCTGAACAATTAGGACGTGGTCGTCGACGGAGGAATCCAACTAGATGCCCTGTATCTGGTGGGCCACTTTATGATCCTCAAGGGCGTGGTCATGGTCACTAAAATTATTGTTATTTGTGTTTCCTTTTGGTAGTTGAATAGGTTGTATTTCCTTTCAGTAATCTTGTATTTCGTTTAGTGGTTTGAAATTTATGTACTTCATTTTAATATGTTATTGAGTTCTCCATTAAAACATAATTAGATTCAAACTGAAAAACAACCTAAGTTACTTATTCAAAATGAAAAACAACCTAAGCTACTTATTCAAACTGAAAAACAACCTAAGCTACTTATTCAAACTGAAAAACAACCTAAGCTACTTATTCAAACTGAAAAACAAACATTAAAACGAGTTATCAGACGTGTAGCCGTTGTAACCATCTGAGACGTAGCCCTCTGGATAGTGTACTTGTCCATAGTACCAAGTCTCAAAATCATCAACGTGGTGAACATCTTCAATGTTCATCCCAGCTTCTGCTTCCCGTTCCAACTCAATGTTCATCCCAGCTTCTGCTTCCCGTTCCAACTCAAAGAGTGCTTCCCAGTCTTCAGCATTATCACCATCAACAAATGGTGGGGATGGTGTACGACCAACACGAGGTTGTCGTACTCTTCTTGCAGCAGCATTGCTTCTACTTGCAGCAGCATTGCTTCTTCTTGCAGCAGCATTGCTTCTTCTTGCAGCAGCATTGCTTGACTCACCGCGGTGGAGGTTGTTCATTTGGGTGATTGGTGGATGTGGTGGTGGTTGGTAAGGTGGAGGTGGTGGTGGTTGGTGATGATGGTGGTGGTGGTGATGGTGCTGGTGGATGTGATTGTGGATGTGGTTGAACTGGTTGGGTAGCTGAGCTTGAGGTGGTGGTGGTGGTGGAAGTTGTTGTTCATAGCGGGTTAACCACAACATCCGGTGGTACTCCGAGACATCTTCAGGAGGTGTGCTAGACATGGTGGTGGTAGAGGTTGGTTAATGTTGGTGAAATGAGACTAGATATGGTGGTGGTAGAGTTCTATTTATAACATCTTGGAAAAACTAGCCGTTGGCATCTTTTGCAACGGTCATATTTTTCAACGGCTAGTTTTAATATATATATTTAAATGGTTTCAATATCAATAATACTTTATTAATATAATATTTCGTTAACAGTAGTTCAACGGTCATATTTTCAACGGTCATATTTTCAACGGCTAGTTTTTAATATTTAAATAGTGGTTAATTATTTAATAAATATTTAAATAACGGCTAGTTTTTTATATTTAAGTAGTAGTTAATTATTTAATAAATATTTAAATAACAGCTAGTTTTTTTATTTAAATAGTGATTAATTATTTAATAAATAATTTTAAATAAATATTTAAATAATGGCTAGTTTTTAAATAATAGTGAATAATTATTTAATAAATAATTATAAAAGAAAACGTATACCTGCAAATTATAGAATTATTCAAACAGGCTGGAAATTTCAGCTTTATTTATACAGACTGGAAATTTCAGCTTTAATTATAAAGGCTGGAAATTACAGCTTTATTCGAATATTCGCTTTATTCATATGGGCTAGAAAAACAGGCTGGAAAATGACAGGCTTCAGTCCAACTTTAATTAAAGTCACCAACTCATTACTCCCTATATATACCATCACCATCTCCACCATCTTCCATCACCACTCAACTCCCTTCATCATCTTCCATCACTACTAAACTCCCTTCATCATCTTCACAGATACAATGTCGAACAATAAAGGCAAAGAGTTAGCGGATAAAGAATACCATTCCCAACCAGTTAAAAAAACTACTAGTTGGGTTCCTGTAAAGTGGAGACGTTTGAGTTTAAAAAATTCTGGGTCTTCATCGTCTGTAAAGAAGCCCGATGTTGAAGTTGTCCCAGATGTTATGCCGGAAAATACAAATGAAGCTATCCTTGAAGATGTGGTTGATCTTTCCACGCCGGAAAATGTGCCGGAAAATGTGCCGGAAAATGTGCCGGAAAATGTGCCTGAAAATGTGCCGGTAGGTATAGCAGAGGGCGTTGACCGTAGTTGGTCTGATAACGCTATTGAGTTCTACAACAATGGGGATGCTGTATGTTGTTTCTCCCGTTATTTGGACTTGAACCCCCTTGATAAACATTTTTGGGGGACCCTTTTGGGATACGAGTCTGATGGACGTCTATCATCACTGGTAATATAATCGGCACATTCTTTATGTTTCTACTTTCTCATGTTTCAACTTGTTCATAATCGATTTCTAAAATTACAGCATATTGAAGGCTGGGTCAGGCGAATGATGGAATGCAGACTTGACCAAGTAAGGGAAAACGGGTCCTTGTCCCTACAATGGACCATTCTACCACCACAGTTTCGTAACGGTATATTAGACGAAAACACAAATCACGGTGCCATGTATGCCAACGGAAGTAATGAACTATATCCTCCATTCTGGGAGGTCCGGTATGTTTATTTTCCGATATGCGTTAGAAACATTGATGAGTGGTTGCTTGCTCGTATCGACTTGTATAAGATGGAGATGGTTCAATATTGGACCAACCGTAGATATAACGAGTTGATTGGTGGTCTTATATTAGATACATTTGGGATAGGTTTCCAGTGGTTGTTGGAGGAGATACATTACTGGAATCATTATAACGGACCACGTTTGCGTTCCGATCAGAGAACTCTTAACGTGTATCTTGTTAATGAAGAGTATATTCCTCAGGGTGGTGTTGAGATCGGTGGTGATTCGGGAGTACTAATGTGTTTGTTAATGCATAATCTGGTAAGACATAAAACTGTTAATATGCAGGGAGATTTTAAAGAGAGGTGTATGCGATTCCGACGGCACATGGCCGATAGAATTTATCAGGGACGCTTCTTACCTGGTTAGTTGATTTGATTAATATAGATGTTCTAATGTATAATAATTTAACCTCGTAACGGTTTGATTGATAGACAACGCTTCGAGAGACGAACGTACAGAGAGAACTGCTTTCCTTTTGGTTGATGAAATTACATCTTACCTTTGGTCGCCCAACGCTTATGAGTTCTACTTCAATGGAGATGCACCAAACTGTCAAACGATTCTGACAGAGAAACAAATACTCAACAAACATTTTTGGGGAATTCTGTTGGGTTATGAATGCGATGGTCGTCTGGTAAAAACGGTATGAATAAGATGATGTTTAGTTTCCCCTATTATATGTTATTCCATAGTATTTGATTAAACTCTTTATTGTATGAACAGCATGTTACAGGCTGGGTCAGAAGAATGATGCGTATGAGACTTGATAAGGTAGCAAAAAGGGGTACGGTGGGGCTGAATTGGACAATCTTACCACCAAGTTTTCCAGCGGATATATCCGTTAATAGATGGGAGGATATTCCAGTAAAATATGCTAATGGAAAAGACGAACTTTACCCTCCATTTTGGGAGGTTCGGTATGTGTATTTCCCATTACATATCGTTTCCATTGATGACTGGATACTTTTCCGGATCGACCTAGATACAATGGAGATGGTCCAGTATTGGACTAACCACATATATCGTGAGATGTATCAAGAACTGGTGCACACACCAACCATAGATCTCATTCCACATCATATGGATGGTTTGCTGCACCGAGTTCGTTACTGGTATAAAAGGTACCCCGATCCCCTCGTTAGAAAGGCATATGAAAAGAGGCTAACAGGTCCCGTTATTTGTGAAGATTATTTGCCAAACGATGGTGGTGACCTAGGTGCTGAATCGGGAGTTTTTGTCTGTTTGTTAATGCAAATGCTAGTTAAGGGGAAGACATTGGTGATGGACAATGAACTCAAAGCCACGTGTGGGAGGTACCGTAAATACATGGCGGATCAGTTCTATCAGTATCGTTATTAAATTTAATGTACTCAACGTTGTTACTTTTGAAAAAATCTTGTTAACGGGCTGTTTTGTTGCAGTTGTAAAACGACGCTCGTACCTCTGTTTTGCATGTATGTTATATGAATGAAAAGCTTGTTCTAAGTACTATGTTTCATGTTTGAAATGTAAAAACTAAAAAAGAGGTATGATGGGTGAAAAAGACACGTTAATATGGCCATTTAAACCAAAAATTGTGAAAAATCTTGTTAACGGGCTGTTTTGTTGCAGTTGTAAAACGACGCTCGTACCTCTGTTTTGCATGTATGTTATATGAATGAAAAGCTTGTTCTAAGTACTATGTTTCATGTTTGAAATGTAAAAACTAAAAAAGAGGTATGATGGGTGAAAAAGACACGTTAATATGGCCATTTAAACCAAAATAAAATATGACAACATGTAAAGAGATAAATTGTTGATTAAATTATTAACTCCACCATACATATTACACATATAGTAATTAGAATTTAATAACGCCCGTTGGGACACCTAAGCATGTTGTGCCCTGGAAGCCTACAAATCGAACATTTTCTGGGACCGGCTTCTTCGGGGTAGTGAGCATCCATCTCATTGTGAAACCTCGCTGATTTCTTTCTTCCCCTGGACTTAATCAACTTGTCCGGGTTTGCTCTAATGCTCCAAGTGGGATCACTCCATGTATCCGGGTGTGCAAGTGGGTAGAAATCACTCCTGTATTGTTGGCGATAAGTTGCAGTCTTATGCACGTTATGGATAATGTTAGACACCTGGTGACCTTCACCTCTGTAATTACACACTGCAATTGCATGTGAACATGGAAGTCTTTGTGTTTGCCACTTAAAGCAGGTGCAAGTTTTTCCATTGTAATTGACTGTGTAGTCGTTGCCACCGTCATCGTTTGGGTGCACCTTTGACGTGACCTTGTAAGTACCGGCATCATGATTGAACTCGGTCACAATGTGCTCCCGAGCCTTCGCACTACTCATCAGATAAGAGCCCCAGATGCGAGGGGTCACGTGAGTACTACAACAAACAGCTATCTCTCTGTGCTTTCGAAAGTGGTTGACTGTCTTGTCAAAGGTGTATTGAATAATAGCTTTTATTGGTAGCAAACGGCCACCCCTTAATGCATTGTTCATGCTCTCTGAGATGTTGGTTGTGAGGTTTCCCCAGCGGAGGTGCCCAACGTCATGATACAACGTCCACTTATCTAAACCAATCTTATAAAGGTAGTTCCAAGCTTCTGGATTCTGAGCTTTCATCTGTCTCACCAAAACCCGATACTTCCTCGGCTGTATTGTGGAGCCAATTCCCCAGCATAGCCTTTTAAGTTCAACTGACTTGAACTTAGACATAAAGTTGCTACGAATATGACGTAGGCAATAACGATGATATGCATTTGGCTCCTTCCAGTCTTCAAGGGTATTCATAGCATTTATAATGCCCTTATGCCTGTCTGAAATTACACAAAGCCTCTTATGGGCAGCTGATCTTACATGAGTTCCAAACTGTTGAAGAAACCAGCTCCAACTCTCATTCGTTTCTTCGTCAACGATAGCGTACGCAACCGGAAGTATGTAACCATTGGCATCTTTGGAAACGGCAATAAGCATTTTCCCCTTATACGAACCCTTCAAATGTGTGCCGTCAATACTTATAACGGGTCGACATCGACTGAATGCTTCTATTGATGGCCCAAACGCCCAAAATACATACTTGAAGACAAACGAACTAGATGACCCATCTGCTTGGTGACGCCATTCCACAACAGTACGTGGATTTGCCCGTTTCAAGGCATTGATATACTGGGGCAGCTGTTGGAAGTTTGACTCCCAATTGCCATAGATATTATCAATTGCTTTTTTACGAGCTCTCCACGCCTTGATATACGTAACATCAACACTCAGTGTCTCCTTACAGTAAGCCATGATCTGCTTAACAGGATATGTAATATCAGCAGCAATTGCATGGTTGATGCACGCTGCTAGAGTCTTTGCTGTGAGACTGGTGTTGTTGTTACGAACGGCTGACCCGTAACAGTTGTGCCCATGAACCCATTTAACAATCCTCCACAAACTTGACTTTGAATCTCCCTGCCTTGTTGCAGAGACCATCCAATTACATGGTTGAGTGTTTGGGGTAGCAGCACCCACATAGTCATGAGCATTTGTTTTGCATATAGCTTTGAATCTCTTAGGCCTGCTTTCTTCAACATGGATCTCTTTTCCATTTTTAACGTTCCATTGGCGAACAGCATAAATAACATCCTTCTTCGATTTAAAATACATACCTGCTCGAATGTCATTTGTTTGTTCGTCCCAAAAAAACATGTAATCCTCCTCTTGAAAATCATGATCTTCTAGTTCTCGTAACACCGATGTGTCACTAACATGGTTCACCGGTGCTTGCGATAGCCGCTGATTGATTCCCACTTGAAATTCTGCAGGCGGTTCAGTGTACCCCTCTTCATCGCTGGAATTTTCTTCGTGCCTGATGTCTTCAATATCGTCTACCGACGTTGATTCAGAGACGTATTCATCAGAGCCGTCAAAGCCACCGTCATCGTCTTGGTTGGCCGGATGTGTCTGGTACTCGTCTTCTACATCCTGGTTATTATAACCAGTATTACCGGATGGAATTATCGCTTCCATTTTCACGTAAACGTCACCCCTGTAACCAGGTTGTGTTTCAGCCAAGTAAAACAGCATCTCTAAACTGCCGTCATCGTGGATCTGTGAAGCTTCACGTACCCCATTATACTCGTAGGACAACAACATGGTCACGCTAAACTCTTGCATACTAACACCAACCAGGCTATATACCCTTTCAACAAGATGTTGGAAAGAAAATTTCTCACGAATAGGAAATGATGACATTTTGGTTGATTCATCAGACCGAACAACACCATGATCGTAGTAAATTTCACCACCCCAGAAAACTCTCAAGAGAAACGGCCTAAACGAAGACATTATGAAAGAGGAAGAATTCAAAGAGGAAGGAGTTAATAATACAAGAATGAGTGTTTGTATGAATTCAAGAATGAAGAATGAAAGGTTGTGCAGATTGTATGAGTGTTTGTATGAATTTATAAATGAATATATGGGTGCAACATGTGATGTAGTGGGTCTTTTGCAGGTTATCAAATTGCAGGTTTTGTTTGGAGGCTTTAAAGGTTTGATGTGATAAGACATGCATGTAGTGGGTCTTTTGCAGGTTATGTTTAAAGGTTTTGTTTGAGGCTTTAAGGGTTTGAAGGCTTTTGCAGGTTTGATGTGATAAGACGAATTGCGGGTTTTGTTAAAAGTTTTAAAGATTACAGTGTACATGCATGTAGTGGGTCTTTTGCAGGTTTACAAAACGTGTAGGGCTTGTTTTAACATGTAGGCTTTGATAGAGTGGCAGTGAAATTGATTAAACACTTATCAGAAAATCGAGCCCCCATTTTTGATAGAAATCGTTTATGATAGTAATGGATGGTAGGTATGATAGATAAATGTTGGATGGTAGTGTATGTGTATGATTGATAGTAATGTTTCGGTTGATTGAAATAATATTGCTGACATTTCGCACCTAGCAGGTGCGAAATAGGTCAGGTCACAGGAATCTCGCACCTAGCAGGTGCGAAATGGGCCCACCACAGAAGCATCTTCAGTCCCGAGCCTAGCTTTCTCCAACCGAGCCTTGAATCGAAGCTGATTTCGCATCTCCCAGGTGCGAAAATCCCATTTTTAAAAAAAAAATCAGCTCCACCCATTTTTGTTGTTTTTTGGGGTAAAAAACCCATTTTTGAAAAAAATTCATACTTCTATACTATATATATATAATAAACACAAGTTTTTTTTATGTCTAGGTGACACAATTTAAGGTATACCACCAAGGATTAGCTTATATGTCATTTTTATAGATTTTTGAATTAAAAAATTAAATTGTAATTACAAAAAGAAAAGACCTTATAATTAAAAATAAAAAATTAAATTCTTTCCATACAAAAATTATCCATATTTGTTTTACAATACCATAACTTTGATTCATCATATCTCCTTCATTTCTCAGTAAAAATTTGATCCGTAAATTGCTTTGGGATCGTGAAAGAAAACCTAACAAAACTAGATCCATATTGCTTAGGTTTTGATCAACGAATGATTGCGAACGAATCAAAAAATAAAGTCGTGACTTTCTAAACCCACCATTGATGAATTTGAACACCAATTCGATCAATCATTTAATAGTTAGAAAAAAAGCTTTAATCTTTTACTACGTTTAATTCTTTTTATATCACATCCCCGGGTATTTACCAGGGGCACTAACTAGTCATGTAATAAAGATTAATATATTATGCTTCAAAATATATGTTATGTATAAAGTTACTATTCCTCTAACTTTAAATTCTGTTTATGTATTTATTTTGATATATGAACAGAAGCGATAAAATGATTCAAATGATTATATTTATATAAAGTCTTGAATGATTCGAACTCAAAAGTTCATGAAGAATTGTTCAAAAGTTCTATAATATTCCATCTCAGAAAGCTAATCAATCGTGCAATCCAGGAGGTTTATAACAACCTCATGGAATGGATAGACACGGACAGAAGTAAACACAATAAAAAACAGATAAACACTTTATAGAATATTAATTAAGTTTCAAGTTTTTCTAATTATGCCGGAACTATACATTATTATTTTACCTTGGACTTTTTTTTTGAATTTGTATCGATAGTATTTAATTAATTTTTGCTGGTATAGTTTTAGAAATCATAGATCGTCTCGATAAAATTAGTTGTTTTTTTTTATAAATCGTATGTCCTTGTATGAATTTTTTGTGTATATATTTTCTTTAGAAACTAGATATAAATGTTTTTAATCTAAAACTATGTTTAATCCACATCAATATATATTTAAAAAGAAAAGAAAAAATGTTACATACAAGTTAGTATAAAATATATTGAAGGTCTACATGTATAAAACTAGAGATCGACCGCGCGTTGCTGCGGTAGTCCAGGAAAATACTGGAAAATTGTGACCGGAATAGAAAAAAATATAGGTTTATAAGTGTATTAGGCAATTATGAAAATTTCATATAACTCTTATTCCATGTTATATAACTTTTATATAAACGCCATTCCCATAAATTCAAGATGTTACGTTCTATATCTTTAATATTTAATTGCTCATATCAGTACACTTAATATCTGTATTACATCCCATATTTAAAGTTAAGCTTTATTATAAGTTTTAAAGCTATATTTTCCTTCCACAAACTCTTCTTCAGCAACAGTTAATTCCACGCGGCGTTTGGAATAAAGCTCTCCATATCCAATTAGACACTTTTAGTATTAAGAGATTTTTTTTTTTTTTTTGTAAAATAGTCTATGTATTGAGGCTTTCTTTGCTTCGTGTAAAATATATGCTACCTAATACACTTATAGACCTATATAAAAAAAATAAGGCAATGTTGTATTGAGAAAAATACAGACCAAGTTTAAAGTGGGAAGGTTCAAACTCGTGCCAAACTAAAACAAAGACCCTACAAATCCAAAAAAGTAACAACTTTAATTTATATATAAAATGGATTTACCGGTGTATGGGAGACAGAAATTGTCTATTGTACCTATATAGAATAATTGTATTGCAATGCCATATACATTTAGAAAAAGATTCGTATACAATACGTTCAACGGTCTGTTTTTTAATTAAAATTATACATGACCACAAAAAAAAGATCATGGTAACGATCTATCCGAAATAAAAAAATAAAAATAAAAAGGCTAACATGTTTAATAGTAAACTTTATTATCAATAGTTAATAGTAAATAATTCTTAATATAACATAATATATCTTCTACTATTTAATAATTCATATTTGGAGTGACGTTCAAGTGAACAAATGAAAAAAAGTTATGATTGGCTGCTAGATAATAAAAATTTTACTGGGCTGCTAAATAATAAAAAGAAGGGAAAGCAAAAGGAGTTTGAAAAAACGCTAGAGAGAATCGAAGTTACGTCATGGGTGAAGGGAGCATATGCTCAAACCATTTGTGTTGTCCGCCCTTTATGTAAATTTTTTCTCACTGAATATATATAATATTGATTTGGTATTTTTAGAAAGGAAAATTGGAATATAATAATCCCAACTTTTGGGTATTGGCCTACAATAATCCCACTTTTCAATATAACTCATAACAGTCCCAACTTTTCACTTAATTATTTAGAATGGTCCCGCCGTTAAAAAAACTAACACCGTTAGTTTTTAATCCTATGTGGCGCTGATGTGGCGTTGACTTGTATTTTTTTTAATACCCAAAAAATCCACATCATAAAAACAAAAAAACAAAAAAACAATGATTCTTCCTGTTCCCTTCTCATTCGTCTTCCCCACCGACTCAATTCAATCAATCGTCACCATCATCGCCATGCCCCCTTTTCACCCCTCACCCTAATTGAAACTCGCAAATCAATCCTTAGGTTCGATCATCGATACATTCGCTTTCCTCTTTACTTCAATATCAATTCCCTGTTTTTATTTGCTTCTTTGCTTCATGATCGATTGTTTCGCTGAATTTGGGTAAAGCATGATCTTTTGTCATCTGAATATTGTTTATATTGGTAATCGTATTTAGGTAACTGAGTTTGATTTCTTGCTTATGGTATGATCATGGTTTGATTGTTCATATTCTTTGATTTCGTGTTTTTCTTGTTCTTTTAATATTGGTAATCGTATTCATCTTTCCTTTGTAAGTAGGTATGAAAAAGGGGTGTATGGTGAATATTTTTTTCAATATATTTTTTTACCAGAACTCTAACCATTTCACCCCTAATTGTAAATGGTAAGTGGTAAATTGTTTGATCTTATATCATGTAAAGATGTAATAAACAGAGGATTCAAGAAAAGTGTATAAATGTTCTATAATATAAGAATTTTGATTATTTCTCAGACATTTTGAATTGACTTTTATTTTATCAGTCAACAAAATAATTTTATAATATCCTAGCAAGCAAGAAGCTATTGAAGTCACAATTGTTTAGTTTTATCAACCACAATTTATTTTACCTCGAACGGCTTTTTTTTATTAAAAAGGCATGGAACCACAGGCAACTTTTTACTTTGTATATATATACAATAGATAGAAACTGTAGTGGATAATATTTCTTTGAATATGAATGGGAACAAAGTTTTAAGAATAATATTTTTATCAGGTAATATAAAATGATCTGAATATGAAAATATAAAAGTTTGATGTTATATAGAATTGAAACAATTATTAGTAAATGAGGCACACAAAGTTTAAATAAAAAGGGTTAGTTTTTTTTACATTCTAGTAAATAGTTTAATTAAAAAAATTCAAGTTATCTTAAATATCTTGATATAGTGAGGCAAAGGTTACATTTATGTTGATGAAATAAACAAAAACGTTAAGTATGTTAACGTTAAAGATCAGAGAAATTTATTTTAAAAAAATACATATAAATGTATTTAAATAGTATTGAGTTTTTGCTTTTTGTGAATACCTTAAAGGTATTTTTTTAACATGGGTAAATAGATGTAACAATGCTCTAGCAAATAAAAAAGCAAACAAATCATTTATATTTAATATAAACCTATTTTTGAGTTGCCATAGTAAGAAAAGTAAATGTTAAAAAAATTGCTGCTCAGAGGTTTCTAAACCGGGTATTGCAGTTACAAAACAACAGTAAAACCAGTTGCGCTATTTGGTTTCGTGGTAAACAATGTTTTTAAAACCGGACCAGATAGCGAACCGGTCTTGTTATCGGTTCACCGGTCGAACCGGTCGGACCGGATTAGAGACCGGGTGATGATATAAATGATTTATTATCTTATAGTATAAACGAGTTGTTTGACCCACCCCGCGCGTTGCCGCGGGGTTGGAATTGTAGACTAATAAACATGAGGCTAAAGATGTCTAACAATATATACACTAAATAATTATACTACTGTCATAATATTATTGCGTTGCGGCGGGCCGCCTTCGTTGTTTGTCTTCAAAACTGAATGAATGATTTTCTACAATGCCTTTAAACCATGAAATATTTGTGTTTAGTCACAATTTGAAGATTTGCAAATATCATTAAGAAAAAGTTAAAATTTTCGAAAATATTTTAAAAAGAAATCTGTTTTAGTCAAGGAAAAGAAATGACTAATCTTAAAAATAAGAAAAACGAATGGTTTTTCCACATGGACCTTCATGTAATTTTTTACAACTAACATCTTCATCTCTGAAACCCGAATGAATCAATTTTTAGATTTTTTCTTCAAATGGGTTTCCAAGATTTCAAAAAAAGACCAACGGTGGTTCAAGACTTGAAGGAATAACCGGCCCAGGGAGATGATTTGCTTGATAGTTGATATCTTCGGCCTATAAAATGTGACTAATGATTCTTGCTGCAAATCTTCTCCAAATTACATTAAAAAAAAGCAACATGAACATTCTATTGATCTCGAAATAATCGTAAGACCGAAACATTAGTTGAAATAAGATATATGATCGAAACAGGCTCAGATCTATCAAGAATTATCATCATTGCCATAGATGAAAGCGTCCAAAAACACAAATCCATTTGTAAAACATGAAGTAGGCTCAGATCTGTGAAGAACGATCATCATAGCCCAAGTTATTGATATAAGAACAGCCCGAGTCAACCGGGTTGACTCAATACCAAGTTAACTCATAATAATCCCAAATCAGTCCCAATTTTACCATCAAAACACATCCATCAAAATTTGAAAGCCAAAACCATCATCACCATCATCATTTAAAATTGTTCCGGCGGCCGGAAGGCATGGCCGCCGCCGGAAATCGCTAAAACCGTCGCAAAACGACCACCAAGACAATGACCAAAACAGGCTCAGATCTATTAAGAATGATCATCACTGCCATAGATGAAAGCGTCCAAAAACATAAATCCATTTGTAAAACATGAAGTAGGCTCAGATCTGTGAAGAACGATCATCATAGCCCAAGTTATTGATATAAGAACAGCCCGAGTCAACCGGGTTGACTCAACACCAAGTTAACTCAGAATAATCCCAAATCAGTCCCAATTTTACCATCAAAACACATCAATCAAAATTTGAAAGCCAAAACCATCATCAGTTCATGACCATCATCATTTAAAGCTGTTCCGGCGGCCGGAAGCCATGGCGGCCGCCGGAAATCCCTAAAACCGCCGCAAAACGACCACCAAGACAATCATCTATAGTCTCCGATCTACACATGCATGTTAAAATCGGTGTATAAGGAGCAAAAAAAAAAGACGTCGTTAACTCAACGCCGACGCAACGACATCATCGGAGCATCGACGGCAGGAACGACGACCTTCTAAGGTCATCAGAAAGACCGGGCTCAAACCGACGACGGCGACAACACTTTGAAAAAGCAAACAACCCAGATCCGACAAAGTGAAATCGCAGGAAAATATACAGATCTGTCAATAGGAACCAGATCTTAAGAAAACCCAACGGAGACAACACTTTGAAAAAGCAACAGATGTGTAGCAGCTAAAGGTTAAATAACCTAAAAGAACCATCCAAATTAACCTCCAAATCGAAGTGAAAAGTCTACATCATGAAAGGATGGAAAACCAGATCGTCATCGCCAAAGAGGCTCTGATCATAAATCAGTCATAAGCCGACGACAACTAAGATGAACACCGGCACGCCACCGATAACATCATCAATCTCACAAATCACCAAAAGTAAATCTTATTCGCCAACAACACCAAGGGCCGTCAACAGATCTGAAACAACCTCCCCAAAAAACCGAAAACTTGCCATCAACGATTCGAAAATTCTCCACCATCCTACAGGTTCGTCACTTCAACGTTACAACAGCCTTCGAAGAAAGGCAACCGGAGTTACAAACGGAGCAACTGATTGTTGCATCAACGTTAGGAAATCCGAAGGTCGTAAACGGAGCGACAAAACTAAGATAGAGAGTGATGTTAGGAGATAGAGAGCAAAATCGGAGACGGCCAGATCGGAGATGGGGAGATCGGAGACAGCGAGAGAGAAATACAGCCGGTCGGTGGCGGTGATGAGAGAGAGAGAGAGCATATATGCTTGTGTAAGAAATTTGAGAGAAGTAATAATGATCTTGCTTTTCCACCGCGCATCTCATCAAATAAGAAAGAAACATGTAGCTTAGCCAGCAAGCACAATCCAAAACACGTGTCTCAAATGGTCCAACTAAAAAAAACGTATGGCAAAACTTTAGGGACTGAAATTGTCAAAACCACAAAGTCTTGTGGCCAGACTATGAGAAACTATAAGTTTCCTATTCACCTTCAATTTCCTTTGTATATTTATATAATATTTAATGTAAGATTAAGTGATCTTAAAATGAGAATGGACCGAATGTTTAAAATGGATAAAAATGAAAGATCAAAGGTAACATTTGTGTTAAAAAGTCTAAAACCCTATTGCATTCTTTCATTTTTATAGCCGTTTTTCCTCCGTCTCTCTACCAGAAAATATGATATATTTTAATGGTGATCTTTCTCCGTTCTTTTATCACCTATCAATCTAAAGCAGTGATAGAGAGATTTATAGATATTTAGATGTTTACGATAGGAAAAAGATCTTATATTTTGGCTTTAAACAAACCACTTAGTCGCCGCCGCCGTGGAGTTCATCGGAGACCACATTCTTTCCAGATGACATTGCCGCCACGGAGATATCGGCGACCACTTCGTTCGAGATCCGATGTCATCGAAGCCTGTTTTTCTTCTTTTATTCTGATTCCGCTGCTCAAAGATCATCTCTCCGGCCTGACGGCGGTTTTCCGGCCACCCGGTTGGACCGTCTATGGGTAAAACCGGCTGGTTATTTTTAGGACGGTTCTACTATGCTTAACCGGACTGTCGGGACGACCGGGCGGCTAGGTCCGATCGTGAAAAGAGTTTTTGTTGTGTGGGAATGTTAAAAAGAAATTCGCATCTGTCAGGTCTCGAAACTTGGTATTTCGCTTTGGGAGCAACATCCATAACCAGTTGTGCTGCCAGGTTTTTTGGTAATTGATCCACTCCGGATATATATAATATGAAAGAGTTTTTGTGTTGTATTGGCATGAAACCATTGACAAACTTGTCAATCGTAAAGAAATGAGATTTAAAAAAAAAAAAAAAGAACTATGTATGAAAAGGAATTTGAGATAAAAAAAGTAAATATCAAGGATTTGAACTTGCATCCAAGCCACCAAAGTCTAAAGTCTTAACCACCAAACTAAAGCAACATTCATTTGAATTTGTTAAATTTATAAATATATATTAAGCAAATGAGGTGCCTTTGTGTTGAAATGGCACGAAACCATAAGCAAACTTTTCAATTGTATATATATACAATATACTAAGATTACATGATTAAGATGTAACCGTTATTCCGGACCACCACGTCTATTACGAATCCAAATCAGTGGCCCCTTCAAAGACAAAAAGTCATGTAAAGTTTTTTCTATTAAACATTAGCATCAAGAATATTTAGAATCTCTTAGAAGAAATAAAAAATGGAGGATCTAAACTCGTAATTTTTATTAAATGGTGATAAATCATTTTATCACTTAGATGTCCTCTTGCTTTTAAAACTTCATTTAGTTAGGATTTACTTTATCCATGACGGTTTTTATTAGGATTTTTTAACAACTGAAAGTTTATCCGGGACAAAAAATACGAGTGGCTATCGATACTTGGTGCAATGTTCCGAGTTTTTCTCGCTAATGATCTAATATGAAAACGATGACCTTAGGACGAAACTAACCACAACGTACTTATTCTCGTATCGAGCCAAGTTATATAGGAAAACCTTAAAGTGTGTAGTAGAGTAGAGAACAGAATCAATTTGCCTACTCGAGGCTTCGACTGTTCATTACACGAGCTATAAAGGTTAATATGTCGAATTCTTTCTTATTATTTCAATGTTTTAGTTTGGTTGCTCTTAGACATGTTTTAGATGCATTAGTTTATCGTTTAAGGTAGTCGATTCAAACATATTTAACCAAATAAATTATAGTCATCCATTTTAATATTTTTATTTTAATGTTTGACATATTCTATTTTCTCCACTAATCGAAAATCCTAAAATCATCACTTATAAGAAAGTTATGATGTTCGAATGACATGAAGAATATAGCGGGTGGAGCTTCCTTGAAGATGTTCATATCCTGTCAAAGACGAATTTAATATAATTTATTCAAGGTCGATTATAGACAAATTTAAAATAATTTAATCAGAGTCGATTATCAGTAGTGTAGCTTCTTGTTAAAAATAAAAATATAAAAAAGATGAATAATATAACCAAGTTATTGATGATATAGCAGTATCCTTGATCTTAGAATCCCTTTTATCCAATAGATAAGATCAATTCTCACTAAAATAAAGCAACTCTATTTAAACACATCTTACATATATTAAATTAAATATTATTCATAGAAAAAAGTTAATAACACACTCAAACCCACGTATAAAGACATCCAAACTAAATATACTAATAATTATCTATACTTTTTTCAAAGTTATCAACTTTGCGTATTTACAAAAGAAAGATTGGTTGGTATGATTGCTCCTATCAAAAGCATATTAAGGCTTTGTTTGATTTCCTCACATTCCAGTCAAAACTGACCACTGATTGCTGTTTAATTTTATTATTCTGGTTTATTCTGGTTCAGTGAAAGGCTTAAAGCCGCGTGTTTATTTTTTATAAAAATACTGTAAACTCGGTCATGTTCGTTTGATCCATGCCCAAAAACTTACTGACCCAGTCCGCATTTCTCAACCTTCTCACCGAGTCAGGAGGTGGCTGACAATACAAACAAGGCCTAAGTTACATTTAAAAAAAAAAAAAACAGGTTGTGTTTGGATTGTACTTTTAAATCTATTCAGTTAAACAATTCAACCCATCAGTGTGTTTATGAACACTTCGACTCACTAAACCTTTTATGACCCGTTTAACTCACTTTTCTATTACAACTTATATCATCCCGGTTATTATTATCCATCAACCCAGGGGCGAATTTTTAGGTGTACCAGCAGTGACCCCGGTCACTGCTGATTTTTCGTCCAGAGCTACCGATTATACGTGTTTTACGAGGAATTTTTTTATATATATTGTGTCGGTCACCACTAAATTTTGTATTTAAGAGCTATTAAATTGAAGAGATGAAAAGAAATGTAGAGAAATGAAAAAAGAATATCAAAATTGAAGGCTTCTTTCTAAACTTACGATGACTATTATGAAGTTCCCTCCATAGGATATTTTAAATTTAAGTATTGGTCAATAGTCAATATTGTGCCGTAATTATAGATAATTTTGTAATTTCTTTCCATGTATTTCTTCTAATTTCCCTCTGTAAATTGGCTATATTATTAGCCTTATTCAATGATAATTACATACAAAGCATAAATCTCATATGGTATTCAGAGCTTGTTATCTCTCATGAGAGTAAACTCTTCGATCCTTCTTCCTAATTATTTCATAGTTAGATAAACCTATTTTATTTTCAAAAAGTTTTATACACTATAAGGCACTCATCAATTCATTTACAGTTTTTATTGTTTGAACTGACTCGACCCCGATTTGATTTTTTTGTTTTTATTAATTGACCCAACCCGAACTCGTTACTTTTATATTTTTTTGTTTGACCCGACCCGAATCTGCCCGCCGATCCAAACATAGACTTCAAAACATAGCAATAGAAAACAAAAAATTGGTTACGTAACTTTCGATCACCCAAGAAAAAAAGTCAAACTCCACTACTACATCAACCTAAGTATCTAACAACCCGTTTTATACGTTTAGATAAACGAGTTAAACAAGTTATTTTTAAGTTATATACACGTAAACCGTCAACCCGATCAACTCGCCAACCCGATTAGATTAGCATCTATTCTACCTTTCCCGTTAGAAAAATTAACAAACGTTCCATTTCTATGCCCCACTTCACCTTCTCCCTCTCTCCTCTCTTCTCTCTCTCTCTCTCTCTCACACAGTCGCCATTGCTGCTCAATCATACCAGGATCCTAAGTTTTTGAGCTTCTCCTATCTGTTTCACTACCGCCATTGATCTCCCCCAATTCGCAGAAAGAATCAAGAAACCCGTTTCCATCACTAAGGTAAGTCTTCTTCCTGCTCGTAAAGATTCCCCATTGAAGATCCCTTCATTCTCACATCAAAATCGGTTCAACTGAAGTGCAATCTCGATGGGTTTTGAAGTTAATTACTTCCAATTTCTAATCCGATTCGGACGATTCGATCTGTTGTGTAAAGAGCTAAAGATCAAAATTAATTCAATCCATTAGCAGATTTTTTGAATTTATAGTCTGTTATGTTCTTTAATTGAATTGGGTGTTAATCCAATTAGGTTAATTCCTGCTTAAATTTCAATGAGGGTTAATTGATTAAAGTAGTTTTTGTTTGGATTTTGCTGTAAATTTAGCAGAATAGTGGAAGAGGAAGATGCTGGGTGATCTCATCATAAACAGTCTTGTGTAAGCAAAATTTGTCAAATTTGGGAAATTGGGATTTTGGTGAAATTTGGGGGAATTAAGATTGATTTTGGTCAAATATGGTGATGTTTGGTTATGGGTACAGGTTAATTCTTGGATATGCATATCCAGCTTTTGAGTGTTTTAAAACAATTGAGAAGCATGGTGCAGGAAATGCAGAGTTGAGATTTTGGTGTCAATATTGGTAAATTTTTAACTTTCTGTCTCATCTCCATCAATTTTAGGGATTTAAAGCTGACCATATGGGTTGTTTGGTCAACTATCTTTTCAGGATTAAATCATACCCATCTTGTTTGGATGAATGGGACATTTATGTGATATTTAATATTTTAGTTGCTTGTTGATGTCTTAATCTTAGAACTGGAATAATCAAACACATCCTTTTCAAAGAAAAATCTTGGTCAAGCTTACACTTTTGAGAAGGTCAAACCTTTTTTCTATCAAATTCTTGTATTGAATTTTATTACCATTTCTTTCCTATTAAATCATATATAAAGCTTCTATATAACTAAATTTTGGGTAGGTGATTCTAAAAACCTATGAGAAATATAAAAGAATATATATAAATAATTTGTGCCTAGTGTATGAAAAGTGATGCACTTTTTCGCTTCACGCCTCGGCTTAGGGTTCTATCGTCTTTAAGAGTTGATAATTTGGTCTTACAATATGATAAGGAAACATTTTGGATTGTAGAATTTGGTAGATACTTTACAAAGGTGTAAAAATAGACAAATCCATAGTAGTGATGTTATTTTAACTGTGCATCGAAGCAGAATGACGAATAGATGTCATTTATCCTCTTGAGAAACTCGTTTTTTCTGAAACATCAATGCTTTATTCCAAAATGTTAGTTTGATTCATATCTAAAACCGAATCTTGATTGTTACTTATTATTTCTTCTCAGGGTCATCATCGCGGTTCTTACAGTTTTTGAAAGAGTCGGTGATATATTCATTTCATGGTATGTATAAAAATCGTATATAATAATCGTGTGTGATGCAATCTATGCATGTTTTCACATGAAAAGTGTTTGATAGGGTACCAATGTATGGAGAAATGAAGCTAGCACTCATCATCTACTTATGGTATCCTAAAACTAAGGTAAAAGATTATCTTTTTTTTTTCATTCTATGAGATATTACTGTTTTGGTTTCTAAAAAGGGAAAGTTTACGGGTGATTCAGGGAACAGGGTATGTATATAATGCTATGTTGAGGCCATTTGTAGCACGACACGAGACCGATATAGAAAGAAGTTTAAAAGAAATGAGAGCAAAAGCATGGGATGTGGCGATTTACTATTGGCACAATTCCTCGGAACTAGGACAAACTAGATTTTTCGAAATCCTTCATTATCTAACTTCAAAACCTTCAAGGCCAAGATCCGAGGTACCGTTCTTTTCTTTCTCGTTTTCAAAGAAAACTGCTAAGCAAAAACCGAAGAAGATGATATGGTGATGCCTTGGTTTTTTAGGCTTCTTTGTGTATATATTGTACTTGTTTTACCCCTTTGAAATATATATTGGAGAGTTTTCTTGCAAGGAGTAGTGAGTGAACCTTGAATCCGTATACGTCAATAGAAGATCCTAGATGATTCCAACCGACGCTACAAACGTAAACATAATTCTTGTTCGCTCATTTTAACACGAGTACACGAGACTGGGTCCTACAAACTGATTGTTCCATCTCATTTGATGATTAGTGAATCCAGTCGGATCACCTCTGACAGAGATCATCCAGCTGGATGCTATTAATCAAAGTTCATTTAGGCCATATGTCGCAAATGTGAGGTCGTGGTCCACGTGATTAATCCCAAGATATCTATTCGTCTAATGATCGTTTGAATAAAGTAGTTCATAATTGTATAGTGAGATTTTTCGACAACAAAGAGAAGCGAAACAGATGGTTTTAACACCTAATAACAACACGACACGACACAAGTCGCTTCGGGCCTACCGATTTCGTAGTTTAGTTGGGGTGTTATCATCAACATCACATGTTACAACTTGTGTGGACCATCTTTGTTTTGTTACAAGATGTCAACATGACAACATAATGCTAAATTGCTAAAATAGTAAATCTAAGTCACTTGGGCCCTACTGAGGCCCATATTATTTTGCTTTCAAAACTCAAAAGTAACGGTCTCTTGACTCTTGTATAGGTGCTGCAAAACCATCAAAACTCCGGGGAGGGACGAACTCCGCCACCTCCCACCATTGCTCCACCGTCGGTTCCCCAACCGGATCAGAGTGAGGATAGATGGGTGCCGAACGCCCAACCACCACCAAACATTAGTCAACGGCAACCAATAGTGTACCCGGAGGAGTTACATATCCCCGGATCACCGAGTGGTCCTGGTTCGAGTTCGGGTCAAAGAGAGCCCGTTTGGCTAAGGTTCAAGCGTTCGAGGGGATTATGATGTATGTTATGTGTATCGACTTCTTTGTTCATTACAAATTTGTATGATATTAATAATTAGAAACCTAGTTCTTGAATCTTGATAGATAAGCACTTAAGATAACAATCAAGTAACTTAACTTTCAAAATTAAGAAACACATAACTAATACATCTAATATCTTCTAAGTCATTCAAACATAAGATAATATTTATAGAAAGTTACCATGTGGCATCTTCCATAATGTTATTGTAAATATACTCATATCTTGCACTACTTGGATCTAATGCTTGTATATAGTTAGGTGGTTGAAGCTATGTGTTATGATGGTAATATTGATGTGATTAAATATATAAGAAAAAGTGTATAGGTTATCGCATTTCAGTTTTAAATATCAAACATAAATAAAAAAGCCACAAAGATTTTGAAAAAAACACACAAAAGTTAGACCGTTTAGAAATGAACATTAAAGAACATGGAATTGGATTTGCACATAGTATTGCCAAAATACGCCCTGTGAAAAACCCATTAAAATTCTAATCCCTAATTATCATATGGCATCAAGATAAAAGTCATATCTTTGTTCTTTTGTTCTTGGTTCATTATAGAGACTCTCTTCTCTACTCGAACCATTGTTTGTCATCAACATGTTACTTGTTGAAATTGTTGAACTTGAAGATGATATTAACTAGATTTATTATATGCGCGTTGCCGCAGAATAAAGAGGGTACACAAAACAATTATAACGCTCCCGTAAAGAAAATGAAAGTACAAAAAACTGCGTAACTACGTTAAAATTAGAATGCAAACGCTTAAAATATTGATCTTGAGACGTAAAAGTTATGTTACACAACTATATTCCAATGGCGAAGCTTGAAAAAAAATTTCGCGGGGGCGATAAGTCACGGGGCTAAAAAAATTTCCTATCGCTATGCATATCCTATATGTTCGGGTCGGCGATCCGATTCGGATCGAGTGATTAACCAATGAACTTTTGAAAGTCATCATTCACCAAGAGACTAATTGAAAATAAAAATAATGGGCAATGTCCTTAGAGTTATTAGCATAACACTCTAACCAACTGATATAATAAGCATTATAGGAACGAATGAGTGATAAAGTAATGAACGTGAGAAAGTCACATTCACCAAAGGATAAAAAGAAAAAAAAATATATGACAATTGTGGGTCTCGAACCTAGGACATTTGCATTATTTGCACTAAACTATAGCCAATTTAGCAAATATGCCATTTGATTTTAATAAGAACGAATGTGTCTTTAACTAATGAACCTATGGAAATCACATTCACCAAGGCAAGACCATGGTCCATGGGATGAAAAACTAAAATAAGAAAATGTAGGTTTCGAGTTTCGAACTCGTAACCTTATGGTTATCCAAACAATTAACAACTTAATCAACTATGCTAGTAGGCTGTTTTAAATTTTTGGGAAAGATTGATTTGGTGATAGGTTTACGGAGAAAAAGCCTACAAACTCCCAAATAGACCCGTTAAGTAGGTTAAACTCTAAAAACAATTAAACAATAAAACAAAAACTTTGAAACAATTTTCTTCATATCTTTTGATTAACCCAAACCAACTTAAATACTAATGGAAAATAAACTTTAGTAACTTAAAAATAAATTTAACTAATAAATATAAAGAACATGAAGCATGATAATTAAATGGAAACATGGACATGCATCAATGGGAACGTGGGTAGGCAACTTGTATAACAGTATAACAAGCCTACAATCCAAGAGCCAGCTGGGCCTCTTGATGCTTCTATTGGGCCGGTCCGTATATAATATATTACCTTATATATCATAGAGAAAAGCTGAGTTGTACACATAATTGTCACTATTCCCTCCACGTGGATTTTTTCCTGAGTTGCCACGTGTGGCTTTTGCTTTTGTTTTATTTTTTTATTTTACTGTCCAGTTATTTCATCAATGTTTTATATTAAATGTTTCAAAATTGTTTCGATGTTGAGACGTGGCTTGGTGGTAGTTACATAGATATTTAACCTGAAGGTCTCAGGATCTAATCCTGAGGTGTCCATTTTTTTTTTGTTTACCCCCACATATTCCGCCCACAGGATTATACACGCCCACATATTCCCCCTCACATGTTTATTTTTTAGTGGCTCTCCTTGACGGTGGGCGATTTTTATTGGTTCAAACACATCATATCTTTTGTCTTTTAAGCTCTTTTAAACTCCACTTTATTAGCAGATTATTTATGATTTTCTTCTCTCTCTTCAAAGAAGAAGAGAAGAAGATGAAGGTTTCTCTTGAATCTCTGCCTTCCTTCTAGGTTTTCATCTTTATGTTTCTCATTTGCTCTCTCTATACTAAATATTACATATACTAAATAGTACATGCTCCTCTCTTAGATCTCTCTCAAGGCATTTCCTATCTTATCTAGGGTTTTCTGACTAAACCAAGATCATTACCATTTTCGAAACTTGATCTCTCTCTACGTTTGGCTGTCATCGTTGCTCCGGTGACGTGGAAGCGACGAGGTTGTTGCTCCGTTTCCGTAGAGACAACGACGTCTACAGCCGTATCTGTCGTCTTGCCCCTCGATATTGTGTTCTGAATCATTTCCGGTGATGTTCAAGCGACGATGTCGTCGCTACGGTCACTATGAAGGTACGAATTAGTTGTTGGTGCTCTGTGGCATCGGTTTCTTTGCTTTTGGGTCTTTCTGGTCTGTAAGATTTATGGGTTTTCGAGTGGTAAACCGGCGATTTGGTTTTCTAATATTGCTAATTTCTGATGACATTTTTTGTTTTATGATATTGTTTTTGGATCCATTTTCTGTTTGATTTTGGGTTCTTAATAACTAGGATCTAGAACTTTATTGGGCTTCCTACTGGTAGAGTTGTCAATAGTCTTTTGATGGCTGTGAAGTTCTGTTTCATTTTACTAATTTGAGCCATGAGCCACTATGGCGATGATAATTGTTTCATTTTTTCCGAAATTTCAAGTTTGTTGTTGGTGATGATAGTTTAATTGCTGTATTTTAGGTTTGTTTTGTGATGCCCAAAGGTCCAACTTTTGTGTAATTGATGTTTGTTGTTTTTTTTTTTAAACAGCAAAACTTTATTTTAGTATTTAGTTTATTGAAGTTTTGGGTTTTTGGAATTCTGGCGTTTCATCACTTTTGGGGTTTTGTGTTTGTGCTTCTCAAATTATGTTTCACTTTGTTTTTCTAATTTTTTTTGTTTTGCTCCGTTTATTGAATGAACTTTCGTTTTGTGATCGACGATGATTTCGTTGACAAATGTCGGTTGTCTTGAGACACCCGTTTGTTTAGCTGACATGCTTTTAGAAAATATTATTGGTGTTTCTTGAAGGATTTATTATCCGAGCACCTTTTGAGCTTATGGTTGTCCGACTGTGTGGGGGTGATGATGAATGTAATCTCTCTTGCTATGAAGATCTTAGATCAGATCTGAGCTGTTTTTAAGCGTGTAGTTGCAAATTTTTAGCTATGAAGATCTTAACGTAGATCTGAGCCTTTTCTGATCATATGATTCTTGCTCTACTGCTATGAATATCTTAGCTCGAATTTGAGCCGTCTTTAAGGATGTGGGTGTTCTGTTGGCATGGATACATACAACTCCCCTTTCTGATTCATTTATTGGTCATGATGATTCAAAAATATTGTCTGTGTAAATTGAGAGCAATTGTGTAACAACCATCATCTTTGCGTGGTAATTTTTTGCAGCCATCTTGGTTTTCTAGGTTGTTCCACTATTGGCCGATCACAGACCTGAGCCATGAGCCATGTTTGGTTAATCAAGTATATATTTGAATGCCTTTAATAGGCTCTAGAGGGTGCTACACCTATATTACCTTTATCTTATTATCAAATTAAAATGTTGATGTGTACACTGATATGAAACTCGATGGCTTCTTGGTGGTGGTTTTTTATCCTAAACAATATTGGCAATGATGATTAACATTTATAAAGTATAACGATAATCTATGTGCTGGCAAGGCGTTTTTCTTATGCAGCTACCATCGATTTGTGCTTACAGTCTTACAACTCTGAGCCAACCATTTCTCATCTTAAAGATGTGTATTTTGTTTTAAAATTAATTTTGTTTAATGATTTTAGTTTTAAATTTCTTTGATCTTGAACTTTTTGAAATTTCTGATTTTAACTTTACTTATTAATTTTAGTTTTAAATTTACTACCAATCAATACAATAGAAGTTTATCAATTCTGTAGTTTAACAGAGTATTATATTAAAAAAGGTAAACAATCTTAACTAATAACCTAGATTGTATTTTCACTATCACTATGTTATATATCTAAACCCATTAGCTTCATTATATACCCATGTAGATTCATTATATACCCATGTAGATATCATGCTCTAAAATCTGAAAGTTTCTCAGAGGTTCATCTGCCATCATAAAAATAGTACACAAAGCAAGACAGTCGAGGCCTTGGGCTTTGGATATATTTGTCCATTATAGAAATAATTTACAAAACATTCAAAATTGGCATGAAGAATTAGTAGTGGGAATCTATTTTTTTTTTAAAAAGACACTATATGTTTAATGTGAAATTATTATCACAAGGCTCTATTCATATCTCATATCATTTGGTAAGCTATCAAGGTGAAGTGATAGCAACAAATTCTGACTTTCTTTTGTGATGTAATATTGAAGTAACTTTCTTTTGTCATGTTTAAAATAACACCTCTTTGTGACTTGCTATCTTATAACTATGGTAACTTTTGTACTATTTGAATGTAAGCACGTGTTTAAAAAAAATTCACCCCGCAGCAACGCGCGGGTCTTTTTCTCGTTTATATAATATGAAGTATGAACTCACCTAGTGACTTGGCTTTAGGGATAAAAAACCTGGAAAAACAAATGTAAGTTCCGAGTTTCGAACTCGGGACCTTGCGCTTTCGAAAACAACGCCTAAACCAACGAGCCAATATAACTTTTATGTTTACATTCTGAGGGGGCTATATTTAACACTTATCAACTATTTAACATAAAATCCTAAAAATTGGTACTTCTGGACGAAAAAACCGCAGGGGCGGTCGCCCCCTCCGGCCCCCAAGAAGCTGCGCCACTGCTATATTCATTACATCACCAACTCATGTGCTAAATTCTTGAATTTGAAGTTTAAATAAAAAAAAGGATGCCACATAACAACCACCAAGGCTCGCCACATGACCCAAATTATAAACAAAACCCATAGGACCATGGGAGGAGTGGCAAACCATTTCGGGTGACCTTTTACGACCTCTCATGACTTTATATGTGTCTAAAGTTGGTTGTACTCGGCCAACAACTTCTTGTACATCTCAGTGTGATTAATGATTAATCATTTCTTCGATTCATTTTTGTTGGTGTTGATTATTGGCGAAGCTTTGTTGAGATCGGAGGGGCGACCGCTCCCCCCCCCCCCCCCCTCTCAGTTTTTTTCGGCCGTATTGCTAATTTTTGCGATTTTTAATTTTTTTTATATATATTGAGAAGCGCCCCCCTGGGATTTGGATATGTGACTTTTCGCCCCCCCTCCCCCCTCAAAACTTTTCACCAAAGCTTCGCTAATAGTGTTAATGTCAATAAACTTTATGATACTGACCTTCATACCCTTCTATTATTTTAGGTCCTGTTATTTGAATTATTATAAGAGAAAATCACCATTTTGACCCAAAAGTTTCTCCTTATAGTTTTTGACCAAAGGAAATAGTGAGAAGACGCCATAGGCATCACCACGTGTTAGCATTGTCACACAGGCAACGCCGACTAAGACGACAAGCTTAGGCGGTGATGTGTGCGATGTCTCAATCACTGAATATTCTTTGTGTTCACATGCATGTCATCCAATCAGCACATGTCACATGTCAAAGACGACCACCGATTTCCTGTCTTGAAACCTTTCAGCAACACCTGATCAGCCGGAGGCTCTTCGAAGCTTCGTGTTATACCACGTGTACCAATTAACTTGGTTGTCCCCAACCCCTGGTCGGTGACCCTTCACCCTCAAGCCAGCTCTCCGACATCTCCCCCAATCCAGCTCAACCCAAAACCTCCAGCCGGATCCGTCTAATGAAATCATGTCACGTGTGCATATATCTAAGGGTGATACGTGTCATCCCTTAAACTCATACACCAAATGGAATTTTTTTTTTGTATTATTTTATTTTTATGTAGTTTTGCTATCTTAATTTTTTTATTTTTTTATAATCTACATGGATATCCTTTCATGAATGTGGTGAGAGAGTATCATCCGCCAACCGAATTCAAATTTTCAAAAGGTGACGAAGATGGCAATCGGTAACCCTCCGGTATCCACCTTTCTCATCCTCCCACTACAAAAGATTTCCATTTTGTTATTAATTAACATCCAGAAAAAATGAATGCAGACAAGCTCGTCGCCGCTCTAACTCTAATCTTCGTCGTCTCCGTCATCCTTCTCGTCGGCGAACTCCTCTTCCTCCTCCTCCGTCGCCGCCGCCGTTTCACCCCTCCACAAAATCCCAAAAACCACCCCACCGAGTTGCTCTATAATTTCTTCTCCTTGAAATCCCGGACCCGGGTCGAGCCATCCGGAGCTCCGAACGGATACTCGCCGGACGTTTTGAAGCCGGTGGAAGCAAACGGGCCGTCAAGGATTCTTTGTACGATCAAAGAAGATGATAGAGAATTAGAGGTGGAGTCAACTACTTCCGTTTCTGTCGAGATACCGTTGACTCAGAAAGTGTGTTTGCTGACGTGTCCTGCGAAGGTTGATGTAGAGTCGCCGGTGTTTTTTACTCCGGTGGGATCTCCGGTGTCAGGGAGCGGCTGAGCCGGTGCCGGTGGCCGGTGAAAAGGGTGTAGAACAGACGTACTATGACACTATCAGCTTTTGATATCAAAGGGACCGGGATGGTATCATGTGTTTATTTTTAGTAGACTAGATTAATAGAAGTAATCTTAAGTTATGTTTTTATTTATGATATGATGGTTATGGTTATGATCATTTGTAAAGTTTATGAGTTTTCATCAAGTTTGTAGATATAGCTTCGCACTCGACTGAGGTTAAATGATTAATCGAATTAAATGAGGGATTAATCGAAGACCTTAAACTATTATAAAGAGTAAATATAAACATATATACATTAGTAAATATAAACATGTATACATTTTTAATATGGTAATATTTTAGTATAATTAACAAGTAAATATGTAAATAACTTTTAAAAAGTCATAATTTATTACTTAAATAAACATTTAAGTAAAAAACTACATAATAAAGTATAATACGTTTAATAGGCTAAAAAAACAAGGGAAAAAGATGAGAATAGCCATGTTGACCACGGTTGGACGAGAATGTCCTCCCTTTTTAAAAAAGAGACCAGAATAGCCCTGTCTACGGTCGCCTAGGACCGCCCTTATACGGTCGTCCGACCGTGCCTCTGAGCCAATCAGAAGACGACACCTCATCATTCCACGGTCGGATATTCAGTTGTCCAAGGTCGTCCGACCGTACGCTGGGCCCCAACGACCGTGCCGAAATTCCTCCTGCAACGGTCGGGCCGACTGCCTGACACGCATGTCGGAGACGCCACGACCGTGGAGGATTTATTATTATTATTTTTAAAGTACCGTTTATTTACCTATTGAAAATAAACGTTTATTTTGAAATAATAATAATAAAAAAACATGTTTTCTCGAGAGCGACCGTGTACTTACACGGTTGGACGACCATCTATACTTTTTTTTGAAATAATAAAAAAAACATTTCACGGTCGTGGCGACCATGACCGGTGTGTCAGACGGTCGTCCCGACCGTTGCAGAGAGAATGTCAGACGGGCGTGGATACCAGACGCACGGTCGTGCCGCATGTCATCATTCCATACGTGGCACGCGATGATTGGGCGGATCGGACGGTCGTCCGACCGTGGTTGAGCGGTCAGGGCGACTGTGGAGGGTGACTATTTATGTCCAACCGTGGTCAACATGGCTATTCTCGTCTTTTTCCCAAAAAACAAACAAATTTAATATTTAAATGTTCATCTTTCTTTAACCTTCTCTGAGTGATTCTAATATTTGGATTTCATCCAACTCATACTCATCTTCAAACACTACCACCTCATCCTTAGACTCATACTCTATTTTAGAATACGCCTACAAGGAGATCTTTGAGGTTTTTTAAGTTTTTTTTATCAAAATTTTTTTGCTAACCGTCAAGAACGCCAAGGGCCACCAAGGGTAGACATTGACCGTTGTTAACCAATTAACCTTCAAACTCTTAATCGTAGACGGTTGAGGAGCACTAAACGATTAATCATGATTCCTGCAACACTGGTTTTCATTCGACCATCTCCAACGCTAGAGTGTGTCATTTCCACATGCAAGTCTAATCACCATACTACATCAGTTTTTTATAAATCTCAACAAATCCTTTACACATCTCTTTTAACCCTCAACACTATAATACTCGTACTCCACACATGCACCTCTATTTATATTATACATACATATATTTGTGTGTGTGTGTGCTTGTTAAAAAAAACTATATGTGTCGCACGCCACCACAAATCTCCTTTTCAACATGCGTTTACCCCAATGCTGCATGCCAGATTGTCAGGCATGTCTTGTGCCACATCGGCGCATGTAGGGCAAATCCCATTAGTTGGAGATGGTCTTACATGAATGTTTTTAGGATTAACATTTGAAATCCTTAGTATTTAGAAGCATTTAAAATAAGTTTTTCATCTTCATCTATAGAATTTAACGTTTTTTAAATACTGAGAGTTTTGTTAAAAATATAGTTTTTGTAAATATAGAGGTATTAAAAGAGAAAAATAATAAAATAAGTGTTTGTTAATAGGATAAAGATTAAGAATGAAACGTGATAAGTTAAATTAAAATTATATATGAATAGGTTGGCCCGAACACGACTCGTTTGTAAATATAGAGGTATTAAAAGAGAAAAATAATAAAATAAGTGTTTGTGAGACACATTAACCCGAATACGACACAAATATTAATAGGTTGGCCCGAACACAACTCGTTTGACTTGATTTTTTTTTTGGTTTTTTTATTTTTTAAATATATTAATTCTTTAAAATTACAATTTACACCAAAAATTACAAATGTATGTAAAATAATTACATTTTAATCATAAAAATTCATGTTAATTTCTCTTTCAAGTTTTAAATTTTGATAAAAACTAAAATGCCAGCTTAATTTATGATATAAAACACATATAAAGGTATAAAATGTTAAATCAATAGGCTAGGGTCAACCCCGCTAACCCGACGGATTCAACACGAACTCAACCCGTTTAGCTAAACGAGTTCTACCAAAGCTGACCCGAACTAATTTACACTAAACCCAAACCTGAAAATTTTTGATTGGGTTCGTGTAGTGTTTTATGATCATGACAAAAATATGACAAAAATTCACAGCCTAGATGGATATTGAAAATATATAGAGTATGACAAGTTTACATGGAGCTTAGCTTATGCCCTTACTAAAATACTTCATTTTATGGTTTTTGTGAAATCTGAATAGTGTATGTAATTTGTGAAATTAAGGAGGCAAAATAAAAAAAATGGGGATCAAATTATTAGGTTTTATATGGATCTAAAAAGCATGTGCATTCCATAACTTTTAGGTACATGACTTGATAGTGTTATAGAAACAGTGGTATACAATAATTTTTATCTCCTACTAGATTTAATGTTTTAAATGTTTGATTTTTAATTATAACGTTGTTATACATTTCTTTGTATTTCATTTATCTTTATTTGATGTTATTGTAATGTAACTATTTTGTGTACACACGTTATCTCGCAGGCATCACACGTGGATAGCAAACTAGTTTTAGTTTAGTTTAATAATTACATTTTCTTTAGTTTTTATGTTATATCATTTTTTTGTATGTAATTCTTTTTGTTAACTAATGCTTTATTAGTATAAAATTTTAACTTTTTATTTTTACATGTACTTAATACAAATAAAAAAAAAGGAAAAATATTAAAGAGAAAAATATGTCACCAGATATCATTATTACTCATATTAATAAGGAAAATTGGATTTTAATAATACGAATTATCACTCATTGGCCAATAATAATACGAATTATCACCTTGGCACACAATAATACCAATTAACCATTCTGGTCTCTAGAATGATACACCGTTAGTTTTTCACTAACGGTGTTAATCTCTTGCTGACGTGGAACCTGACGTGGCCTAGTAGTTTGCTGACGTGGCTTGATTTGGAGGGTTCCACGTCAGCAAGAGACTAACAATGTTAATGAAAAACTAACGGTGTATCATTCTAGAGACCGGAATGGTTAATTGGTATTATTTTGTGCCAAGGTGATAATTCGTATTATTGTCGGCCAATGAGTGATAATTCGTATTATTAAAATCTAATTTTCCTATTAATAAACGAACATAAAACTTACAGACCTAGGACCACATGATTTTAAGTGGCACACGATATGAATAAATAGATGGGTTTAGAGTAGAGTCGAGGAATTCTCCTTACAAACTTACCAACCAAAAACTTATCAGTCCATCAAACCAACATAATTAACACCTCTTAGTAAAATTAGGAAGGGTCCGGCTATATATTCACACACACAGTCCATATGCTTGTTTTGGGCAAAACGGTCGTATCACGTATGGAGAGGTTGTTTTGCGTAAAACAATCGTTCGGGTCCAAAATGAAAAATTATTTGATTATATAAATACCTCCCACCCCTAAATTTTATACGGTCATCATCAATCCATGTCAGATCGTTTTGCCTAAATGACCGTGTTGAGTCGTTTTACCCAAAACGACCATGTTGGATCGTTTCGCCTAAAAGATCATTTAAAGTGTATGTGGTCCATGTGGATATAAAAAAATGTGTGAATATATTACGACCTAATAAGAAATATTAAATCCAATTATTTTGTAACCTCTACAAAAATACAAGTTTCAAAGACACAAATATTGAATCCAATTATTTTGTAACCTCTACAAAAATACAAGTTTCAAAGACACATGAAACATCTTAAAAAAGGAGGATATATAACGACCCAATAAGAAATATTAAATCCAATTATTTTGTAACGTCTACAAAACATCCAGGATACATGAAACATCTTAAAAAAGGACTCATGACTCTGAGTATTTTATAATCTTATAAAAACCGTTGAAAGAATGTTTAGAATCTTATAAAAATATCTTAAAAAGAAAGTTTGGGTAAAGAGAAAAAGAAAAAGTAAGCACTGAAAGATGCCAAAATTTTGACTCCCTGGGTCCCACTATTCATATCTTAACGTTTAAAAAACCACCGGATTATTAGGCTATGTGTAGTGGATAAAGCCCATAAAGCCCACAAGGGCATATGCGCCATGTGGACGCTGACTGGGCAGGGGCTTTTGGGGCTTTATGGTGTAGTGGATAAAGCCCATAAAGCCCACCATCATTACTTAATATTTATTTTTTTTCTTTTTTTTTGACCAAGGGATAAAAAAAGGAATCTCTGCAAAAAGTGTGTTGTACGGTGGGGCCCTCAACATTTTTTTGGAATCACTAGCAACTCCATCACTAGCAAGAGGTGGGGTTCAAAAAAAAGGAATCTCTGCAAAAGGTGTGTAGATGGCAGGCTTTTCTCGGCGTTATATATACAACGCCTACAACATTTTTCCATAACACCGTAGTGGGGTGGGGGCGTTATGGGACGTTATGAGGCATAAAAACCCCATAAGCCATACGAGTAGCCTTATTATTTAAAATTCAAATTCATAATCATCCAATACTATACTTTACCAGCAATCAAAATCAAACAAACTCAAGAGCAAATCACAGATAATTCAAACCAAATTCAATCAAATAATCAGCAATTATCTCCAAAATCAAAAATTCAAAATCCACAAAACAAAATCCAGAAACCAATTCATAGCATAATCACTGTAATAATAATATATGTAATCGAAACTAATATCAATAAAAAGTTAAAAACCATTAAAGAATCATCTTCATCATCTCCTTTACCAATCGAAATCACACTTAGTTCTCTCAAATTGAGCAGATGAAACCTTACCTTTAGAGCTCAACGGAACCTTCAAATCGCAATCGAATCTAGGTTTAAATTTGGGCGTTTTCGCCCACCAGACTTTGAATCTGATCTTCAATCTCAGCTTCAAATCAATTTTATAAACATCGCCATCATTCTTCTCCGAATCGTACTTCGATCTCTCGTTACCGCTAAATCTCACCACCTGCTCTCCTTTAAACACCGCCGTCACGTTATTCTCCTTCTTATGCCCTAGATAGAATCCTTGAACATCCGCCGTTGAAAATCTCCGGCCGTGATACAGCGCGTTGGCCTCGATTGTATCGTAATAGATCCCTAACCTCCGGTTAGGGTTCCGGAACGTCATATTAACGGCGAGATTGTAATACAGAGTGTCGTTTGTCGGCGAGAGTGTGAATTTCGTGAGAGTGACGTCATCGACGTGGAATTTGGGGACGTTTGGCCGGAAAAGGAACCAGAAGATCAGTCCGATTACGGCGAGGAAGATCGCGACGGTGATGAAGATCTGGCAGATGAGATTGAGGACGCAACTGCAGATGCAACTGAAGCAGCAGGTGAGAGGATTGCAGCCGCCGCCGCCGCCGCCACGGCGGCCGGGGCGGTTGTAGGATTTGGATTTTGGCTGGATCGGAGGGCCGTAGAAGGCGCCGTTGAGGTGCGGCTGGTCCGGCGTCGTCGGCATTGTCGGAATCGGAGAAATTGATCGGAATTGATCGGAATTGATCGGAATTGATCGGAATCGGAGAGGATTTGGAGAGGGGATTTGTGAATTTGGGGATGGGAGATTTAGGGTTTTTGAAGGGGGAGAGTGCTAAAAACACGAGCGAGGATAATGCAACGGGTGATTTATTTATGCTTTTAAGTAACTTTCATCTATGCATCATTACTTGTAAGTTGTGCAGTTTGGATTGTATATTTTGACTTTGGTTTTACGTTTAGATTGCAATATTGCATGTATCTTGTAATTTTTAAATATATCTTTTCCGAAGATTTGAAATTTTATATTATATTTTAAACTTTAGAGATCATGTTCTCTATCGTATATCTTTAAAAATTAGCATTTAAGTTTATTGTTAAATTTTATTGGATCGTTCATATCTTATTCAATGTTTTTATCTTTACATATTCTTTTTATTAATTTTTTTTTTCTTTTTTAAATATTTGAGATACAAATCAAAATGTTGTTTAAGGTACGGTCTATAGAGGTCTATAGAGATGTAAAATAGATTCACTCTATAAAATCTTAATATTTTGAAAATGGAGATAAAAAAATGTATATATAAATCTCTAAAAGTTGTTGATGGAAAATTGGAAACGAAGATAGATATCGAAATTTGGAAAAAAAAATTTAGAGTACAATCTTTACTTTCTAAAATACAATCTTAATCTTTTATTCTCAAAATTGAACTACACGTTATGTTTTTCTAAAATTTCATTTGACCAATCAGAATCACTGTTTACTATTTTATAAATAGTCTAAATTTTTATTATCTATAAAGATTCTCATGGAGATAAAAATTGAAGAAAATCTTTAAATTTTAGAGATTTAGATGAAAATAGTGATTATAAGAACATTTTAAAATTTCTAGAATAGACATTCATTCGTTATAAATATTTAATTATTTGCTCAAGTTTACATTTGATATGTGAGTCGTTTTCTTTATACTATTACTAGCTTTTTTATCCCCGTGTGTTACACGGTTGACTTTTGAAAGAAAAACTATAAAGACAATCATAATCTATGCAATTATGTATTTTATATCTATATAAAAATTTCTCAGTAATTATAAATGGGTTAGAGGTTTTTAGACGGTGTGTTTCCTCTGTGATGGATGTGGAACACATAGGGTCTTGGTTACTCGTACGGACTGCGGTCGTCACGTGTCATGGGTAACATCGTTTGCCATGATTAGACCCCTGGGTAACCAGATGTTTGCAGTTAAAAAAAAGAAAGAAATCTTGTCACGGATAATAAGGATTTTCTTTAGGGTCCCTTTTCTTTATTATATTTAAATAAAATACTTGGTAAATTTGAATTTAAACTCAACTAAAATTAAAAAAAAATTATAAAACTAAATAGAATAAAATATTTTTTATTACATGCATAATATTTAATTAAAATTTTATTATGAATAAAATATTATAAGCATTATATTAAAGTATTAAATTATATGCAATAAAATATATTATTTTAGTAAAATATAATATATATGGAATAAAAAATTATCTTGAATAAAATATTAACCTTAATACTAATATTTAGTATTTGAATAATTACTAACTTTAATATAAAAATTTGTATTTGAATAATTAATTATTGGATAATTACTTATTAAAAGTTTAAACTAAATAAACCCTAATATGGAAATTTAGTATTTGGATAATTATTTATTAAAATTTTGATTTAATCCAAAATTTTATGGTGATGACAAATGTCCTTTCTTATTAATTAAAGTATGACCAAACTTTTTGTTTATTATATAGTACTAGTTTTTTTATCCCCGTATGATACACGAGTGACTTTTTTTAAAAAAAACTATAAATACAATCATAATCTACGACAATTATGTATTTTTATATCTTTAGTAATTAAATAATTGGTTATTAAATAATTTAGAAGGTAATAAATAAAAAGTTGGATATATATATATAGATTTGGGGTAAAATACATCAAGCAAAAACGCTACATCAATACGGATTGATCTGGGGCGTCCATCAAGATCATCTAACAGCCAAGATCTATGGTGTTTTCCGCCTATGGTGTTTTTTTCCCCCCGAAAACGCCATAGGCGAAAAACACCATAGATCTTGGCTGTTGGATGATCTTGATGGACGCCCCAGATCAATCCGCATTGATGTAGCGTTTTTGCTTGATGTAGCGTAACTCGACTCTATATATATATCCACAATTTTTTTAATAGAAATACAAATCACTTTAATAATTAGGAGTGTGAATGTCTATTGGCGGGAAAAATTGTAGAGGTGAATATGGTGGTGCCACATGGTAAATTGAGGTGCCAAAAACTTTTCTTTTATTATATATATATACAAGTCTTTTGGACCCGTGCGATGCACGGCTGCATTTAAAAAAAATAATAATAATAAAATCTGCAAAGTATCTTTCATTTTTGTTAGTATTTCAGTTAGTAACGTTTGTCTTTAAAAGTCATCTTGAAAAATTCTACTCCTTCACTTCTGTTACTTAAATTTATTAACAGACATATCCAATCTCTTGTAAAGCAATATATATAGATTATGTATAGTAAACATAAAATTTAATCCGAACACAACATTTCTTATGTCAAAATAAAAAGAAATTACTTTATTTGAGTGTAAATATATATCTACAAAGCTATACAGATGAGGTCATTAAAGCTACCTAAGCAACAAATTTGCTTCAAAGACTTGAAATAGGTTGCACACCTAACACCTGCAATCCAAAAATAACAACGATTGACTTAGAACACTTTCGCAGTAGCAAGAAAACTTAAAGATACCCATGAAAACATTAATGTCAATATAGAACTTAATCAACCCACACTATATTGTGTCAACCATTCATGATTCAACAATTTTAGGATATGAAATAGAAATTATAACACTAACAGAAATGGATCGCTCAAACAAACTTGGACAAAGCCGTAGATTAGTAAAAAAACAATCACACCTAAATCAGATTAAACCTCTATTTTCATTCAGAGCAAAGAGACCAAACAACCCAGCGCGCTGCAAACCAAAAGAAATATCAGAATAATGTAAAATAGGATGCACAAAAATATAATAAAAAAAAACATTCACATAACTTACAAAATTCTTTGTACACTCAACCACATAGAAGTCAATTTCTCTAAAACAGATTTTTGGTCCATTGAATCTTTGTTTGTATCTCTTACTGTAACCTTTTTGCTAAGAATCTTGGCTTTGCATCGGTGTTTTGGGTATGAAACTACATTTGTTTTCTATGATATTTGATGTTAAATGGTATTCACGATGAGTAAATATTAACGTGAGGAAATTATTCAGCTTTTAGGTATCAGAAAAGAAACAATTAACGTGAAACCGCACGTGCGTTGCGACGGGTGACCAACATTACCCGTCACAAAAGAAAGCCTTATTTTTTTACCATAAACTATTATATTTTAGAAGTCAAACATGTATTAAGTTTAAGACTTCAATGTAAGTGAGATTTAAGTGTTTTTTCAACAAACTTTAGTAGCATAGAAGGACATGTGACAAACATTAAACAATACGCCCATTATAATTTCCCTCAAAAAGTTTACAACAAATTCTTTGTATGAAGACGGGGAAAATTTACTCACAGTTACTGATTTTAATTTATACCAGAAAGCTAATGGTGCGCGCTGCGGCGTGAGGCACGCTTTGCTCTGCAAGACATGGTTAGAGCAACATGTTATTGAAGCCGGACGCAAAAGCGGTGATTCCATGTGGCGGTAGGTATTATGGTATCTTCTTCCATAATGCGACCTGAATTATGTGACATACGTTTTAGAATTTTGAAGAATGGATTACAATGTGTAAAGATATATATAAACAAAATAATTTAAAGGATGTATTTAACCTAACCAACTTACATGAAGGTAAAAATACACACTCATTGGTAGTCGAATGCAACTCCATTCAATGAATTTGTACACGTTTAATCTGCATAATTAACACAACCAATAATTTATAACAAAAAAGGATAAATTGCAAATTATCATCATGTTCAAGAGGTTGTTGCTGGTCTATGTATCCACTCCACATACTCTTCCTACGTAATCTATAATAGGCAAAGTATTTTAGTATAAGGGGTGATTACTGGGTTGAACCGGACTTGATCGAGCCGTAGTGGAACCGGAACCAAAATCCGATAAGTGTGAGAACCAGACCTGGACCGCCAATTAACAAACCGTTTTCGCTGGTTGGTTCTTGGTTATTGTACCTATGGACTGAAAATATTGTAGCTGCTATTGGGGGTCCAGTTTATGAAACAAAATGAACCGAATTTACCGTCCACTTTATCAAATATATGTGACCGAATCCATGGTAATAAATTGTTGTTTATTAATAATTATATCACAATAGTAAAAAATATCAATATCACCTATAGTTATCAATAATAACACAAAAAGTCAATAATAGCACAATAGTTTATACTTAATACATGTTGTTCTTAATGAATCAACCAAAAACAGTTCTTGGATTAGCATTGTACCGGGACCGGTTAAAGGCAAAAAAAAATATGAAACGATACTAAAGAAGCTATGTTGGTGATTTGAACCGTATCAATTCATTTAGATAAAAAGTAAGAAGCTATGATTATAAAAAAGTGCCTATGGATCTAGTTTTTATGATCATTAGCTGGTAGGTAGATCAAGTTGCATAATCATTGGAACTATATGATCTATTAATTTTCATGTAGATGACCAAGCATCAGTTGTAATAAAGATTATCAATGAAGGAAAAAACTTACTAACCTGGATACTTGCCTTCAACCCAATGAAGTTGGAAGAAAAAAATCACATAAACTAAAAAAAAAGAAACCCAAAATCAGTAAAACCAAAAGGAACCTTAAGAATTGAAATCAATATTTTGATAGCACTTTCGGACTGTTCTTGAGTTAATTTAATTTTAGGAACAACACTTACCACAACTTTGATAAAGTCTCAAAAATGCATTCTTTGCATCTAAAATTATACAATCTGAAAATCAAAAGAAACCAAGGATGGTAAATTAAAATTTAAATTACAAAAGGACACTTTTAGCACTCCCATATAAATAAGAAAAAAAATGCACTAACCCGGACACTTGCCCTTAACCCAATGAAGCAGAAGGAAAAAAACACATAAACTACAAAAAAGAAACCCAAAATCAGTAAAACCGAAAGGAACCTTAAAATTGAAATCAATATTTTGATTTACATTGAAATGATTCAATCAAAAAGGATTTCACATCTCAAAATCAAACCCTACATTCAACTGTAAGTGCAACTCTGTAATAAACTTCGCACATAAAGAAACCCTAGATGACAACTTCTATAGCAATTCTGTAACCAGGCTATTAACAACACTATTTAAATAAAAAAAAATTAGGGTTCAATCAAAGCAATGAAATTGATATCGTATACGAAATCAAATTCGGGTATCTAACCTGGATGAATCGATGAACAGCCAGAGAGAGTACCGAGGCTGAGAACAGATGGGATCGATCAGAAAATCAATCGATCTATCACACCATCCAGAGTGAATATCATAATGATATAGATGAAGAAGGAAGAGAGAATACATACCTGCGAGAAAATTGCAAGAGAGAGTAGGGAGGTTGAGAGCGGATTTGCGATAAATAATGAACACTCTGTTTGCGATAAGAAGATTTGTTAACGGAGTTTCAGCAGATTTCAAATACAGAGGATGAATTTGAGGAAAGATACCGGATTAGCAGAGGATTCGATTCAAGCTTAGAAAGGAAATTCGATTGAGACGTCGTGGAGAGAAAATTGGTTTGAATGATACGAAACTGAGGGGCTGACGATTAGAAATTAGGGTTTTTGTTCAATCTCGTGGGTCGGGTATAACACGGCGTGTGAATCAGTGAGTTGTGAGTTTGGGCGGGAAATTGACTCCAGGGAGGGCTGTGGTGATGCCACATCAGCCTCAAAGAAATTCTTTTATTAAAATAGATGATATATATATATATATATATAGATATAGATATAGATATAGATATAGATATAGATATAGTTATAGATATAGATATAGATATAGATATAGATATAGATCTAGATATAGATATAGATATAGATATAGATATAGATATAGATATAGATATAGATATAGATATAGATATAGATATAGATATAGATATAGATATAGATATAGATATAGATATAGATATAGATTAGATAGCCAAAATTATATATGCATGTTTGATATTACATAACATCTATTAAATGATGAAGGGAAAACAATATCACTAGTATACATCCAGGATCCTCTGACAAATCTGTTATCGATGACAATATCATTTTGGAGTTACGTAATTAAAACTTAGATTTAATCTTACGGAATACACGACCGCAACCATAGACGTTCATTTAACTGACAAGGATAACAGGTAGTCTTTTGTATTTATATAATGTTTTTAGTTATGTTTAGGGTATGTTTGGGTGTGCTTATTTGAGTGGAAAACTGCTTATTGTTAAAAGCACTCATTGACTTATGATTTTTTTAAAACGGTGTTTAAAAAAAATATTTGAATTAGCTTTTGTGATGGGAAAGTCAATAAATTGTTTTAAAAAAATGTTTGGCTTAGCTTAATCATGTAAAATGATTAAAAATGACATTTTTATACATCTAAAGCCATTTTTCTACTTTTGTGGTGGTAGTATCCTAATTTGGTTGTCAAAAAGCCAAAAGGAGTTTTCAAAAGTCAAGTTTTCCAAAACAACTTTTATCTCTTTTTTCAAAAGCTAATTTGAAAAGTGTTTTTACACCAACCAAACAATAATTTTAACTTACTGACCTTTTGAAAAATCAATAAGTTAATATGTTATTCGTAATGGTTATCCAAACATGCTCTTAAAACATTGATAGTTATATATATATCTTTTTGTTGTTTTTATGGGAAAAGGAAAAAAAACCCACACCCCTTTTAGCTACTTTTGTTAAAATTAAGGTGACAGTTTACAATTTTGTTACGTTATTTTAACGATGAATTTGGTTACGTTATTTTAACGATGAATTTGGATCACTGATATGAGCATTACCCACAGGGGCGGACCTACCCTATGGGTAGGGGTAGTCCTCGCGACCCCTGAACCGTTAACGCGAAGAAGGAAATTTTTTCGTGGTTTAACGTTTTTTGTATTTTGCGACCCCTGAAACGAATTTTTCGTGACCCCTGGAAGAAATTTTATGGTTTTTACCTAAAAATATGATCAAAAGCCCTTGAAAATATCATCAAAAGCCCGTTAATTACCTAAAAAAAAATCGGGGGCGCTGCCCTCGAACCCCCGTAGTCCCCGCTACCCCTGATTTTCTTTCCTAGATCCGCCCCTGATTACCCACCCACCCGATCATCTCATTTTCTTATCAGGAAAAAACTCACCATATGTGAGAAAAACACCCAATCCAGTCTAAACCCTCATTTATTTTTTGTTACAGATGGACTTGAACTCAATACCTCCCACTTTTAATGTACTTGGGTATTTCAGCTTATGCGAATGACTATTGAGGTAGGAGTCATTGGTAAATGTATAAATGTTTGTTTTTATATGAACTCATACAAAAGACATTTTTTTATCAATTAAAATTCTGAGTAAGAATAACTCATGTATAAATGTTTATATTAACTCATAACAAAAGACCTGCTTATCATTTAAATTTCTAAGTAAGCGAATAACTCATGTAGTCATGTTAGAAAAGGTTCTTTATGACGGAAATCCAGACAACAGTTCTCTACAAACACACATCGAGATGAAAATCTGAACAACTACCCGAGACCATTAAAAAATTGGAACTTTTTTTTTACAATAAGGACCTAAAATATTACTAGTCAACACAATGTTGATCTACTAACGCTATAAGATATGGTTTCACCTTTTAAAACGTTAAGTTATTTTTTACTGAACTCCATACGTTAACTTCATAGTTTCTCCGTTTCACTAAGGGCCTATTTAAGGTTCAGCGTATTTGTTTTCATACCTTTTAACTGAAGCAATCAATTGAATCAAAACGAAAACAAGAACTAGTGATTGATCAGAGAGTTTGAGTCTTATTGATATATTGAATTAGATAATACAGCTGATTGACGACTATTTAAATTAACATTAACAACTAACAAACTTATTAAAAGATATTACACTAAGACCCCTCAACTATCTAGAATTAGTTATTTCCTGCCCAACCTTTTAACCAACAATCTCCCCCTTAATTCTAGCATAGTTGCATCTTTATTCTCTGATCATTTTACACTTTGAATTTCAAACAACAATATCTAAACATCATCATATGCCAGCGGTCCAATGGACTTACACATACTAATGTGCTCAAACATCATCATTCAAAATTCATTCAAAATCTCCCTCCTTATGATCTTTTACACCAAGCATGTTTCTCATTTCCATGAATCTGCTCCTACCCAAGGCTTTAGTAAGAACATCTGCACGCTGCTTCTCACTGCATACAAAGTCAACAAGCACTT
The DNA here is from genome assembly GCA_039602395.1 of Deinandra increscens subsp. villosa. Lineage (NCBI taxonomy): Eukaryota > Viridiplantae > Streptophyta > Magnoliopsida > Asterales > Asteraceae > Deinandra > Deinandra increscens. Next base: position 97,178,467 of record JBCNJP010000023.1, on the reverse strand, counting down.
GACCCTTCTCAATACATTCTCGTATGAAATGAAATCTGAGATTTATATGTTTTGAGCGTCCATGAAAAACTGGGTTCCTCATTAGGGCAATTGCAGATTGATTATCCACCATCAGCTTCACTTTTCCCTGTTCTTTTCCAGTTAATTCAGACATCAGTCCTGCTAACCATAAAGCCTGACACGCTGCCACTGTGGCCGCCATAAATTCGGCTTCACAACTACTCAAAGCCACAGTCTTTTGTTTTTGGGACTGCCATGTTACTGCAGCATTATTCAGGTAGAACACATGACCTGATACACTCCTTCCATCATCATTGTCTACCATGTGACTACTATCACTGAACCCAATCAAACCTGTGTTCTCACCATATTTCTTGTAACACAGTCCATAAGATGTTGTCCCTTTAACATACCTAATGATATGCTTAACTGCTTTCATATGTGCCTCTCTTGGTTGTTGCATAAACCGGCTTACATAGCCAACTGCATAGTTTATGTCTGGCCTGGACTGTGTGAGATACCTTAGGGACCCAACAATTTTCCTGTAAAGGGTAGCATCAACCTCAGCTCCCCCTTCATCTCTGCTCAGATTCAACCCTGGCTCCATTGGGATCTTTGTTTCATTTCCATTCTCCAGCCCAACCAGTTTGACTATCTTCTCAGCATAAGCCTTTTGAGTTATGACAATGCCATTCCTTGACTGAGTTACTTCTATACCAAGGTAATAATTCAGCAACCCCAAGTCTGTCATCTCAAACTTTTCTTTCATTTTATTCTTGAACTCCATTATTTCTTTGCTACTATTCCCTGTCACCAATAGATCATCTACATACACCCCAACTATGAGGTGTGTTCTTCCTTTTAATTTTGTGTAGACTGCCTGTTCAGTTTTACATCTTGTGAACCCAAGCTCCTTAAGTACTTTGTTGAGTTTAATGTTCCAGGCCCTGGGGGCCTGTTTTAACCCATACAAGGCTTTGTTGAGTTTGTACACCAAATGCTCAGATCCTGTCTTCTCAAAACCCTGTGGTTGTTTAACAAACACTGTCTCCTGCAGTTCTCCATTCAGGAAAGCTGCCTTGACATCAAGGTGGAAAACCTCCCATCCTTTCATAGCAGCTATTGCAAGTATGACCCTTATTGTTTCCATCCTTGCAACTGGAGCAAATGCTTCATCAAAATCCACCCCCATCTGCTGCACATAGCCCTTTGCAACAAGCCTTGCCTTGTGCTTTGTTACATTACCTTGAGCATCTCTTTTGATCTTAAACAGCCACTTCAGGCCTATTGGTTTAACTCCCTTGGGACAGTTGACTAAGTTCCATGTATTGTTCCTCACAATAGCATCAAGCTCTTCCTTCATAGCCTTTTGCTATTGTTTGCTATCCTTTGCTTCATCAAAGGTAATGAGCTCATCTTCCTGTGAAAACAGCAGCTCATCTCCCTGTGCTTCCTGCCTATTGCTGGAACCTGTCCTTGAATCAAGTACATAATCTTTTAAATGAACAGGAGTTTTAGAAATTCTATCTGATTTCCTTACACTGGCTTGCTGATGAGTAATTGTAGCAGGGTTATTAGTTTCCCCTTGTTGCTCTTCTTCTTGTTCAGAATTGTCATCTTCATTTTGTGACTCATGGTGATCAGACTCATACCCTGGGCTCTCCCAATCTAATCCTGCTGCATGAGGTTGGGTGACTTCACTTGCTGGTTGATTGGTACTCCAATCCCATCTCTTGTTTTCCTCAAACACTATATCCCTGCTAACCACAACCCTTTCAGTTATAGGATTATACATCCTGCTTCCCTTTGTTCCCTTTTGTACCCCTAAGTAGATCATAGGTGTACTCCTATCATCCAGTTTCTTCAACCCAGGTTTCACCGTTTTGACATGGCCTATACATCCAAAGATCTTCAGGTGATGGACTTTTGGCTTCTTGCCTTTCAACACCTCATAAGGTGTTGTATTACCCTTTAATGACTTTGTAGGCAATCTATTCAACAAATAGACTGAATGGGTGACTGCTTCAGCCCAAAATTCATGATTCATGGCCTTCCCTTTCAATATACACCTTGTCATATTCATCACTGACCTGTTTCTTCTCTCTACCCCACCATTTTGTTGTGGTGAATATGGGGCAGTTAGCATTCTGTTTATCCCATTTTCTGCACAGAATTTTGTGAATTCAGCTGATGTGAACTCCCCACCTCTGTCTGACCTTAGGGCTTTTATTTTGTAACCCAAAGAGCTTTCCACTTCTGTTTTGAACTCTTGGAACCTGTGGAGAGCTTGATCCTTGGAGTTCAGCATGAATACCCACATAAATCTGCTGTAGTCATCAACTACCAGCATGAAGTACATATTACCCCTTTGTGTAGTTGGAGTAATTGGTCCACATAGGTCAATGGACACCAATTCAAGTGGTTCCTTAGCCTGAAACTGGGTCTTGTCAGGGAAGCCTTTTCTGACTTGTTTGCCTGCCAAACAGGTGTCACAAATTCCTGTTTTGTTTTCAAACATAGGTAGCCCTTCCACCATCTTCTTCTTGGACATGTCTTGTAGGTACTGGAAGTTAGCATGGCCAAATCTCCCATGCCACAACCATCCTTCATCTTCCAAGTTTGCATGGAAGCACTTAGCAGTAACAGATTTCAGGTTGGCCTTGTACAGTCTATTATGAGTCCTTTTAACCTTGATCAAAAGATTTCCATTCCTTTCATATAACCAAAGGAATTCATTTCTCATTTTTACTTCACATCCCCCCTCAGTTGCTTGTCCAAGACTTAGGATATTGGTTCTCAAGTGGGGTATGTAATAGATATTTGGCAGGACTCTCTGCTGTCCTGACTTTCCCTCCAATATCACAGACCCTTTGCCTTTGATTTGAACATTGGACCCATCCCCAAATTTTACATTGCCACTGATTTTGGTATCCAACATGGAGAAATTGGCCTTGTTCCCTGACATATGGTTTGAGGCACCATTGTCAAGGTACCAAGTTTCTTCATGTTGGATTTCTTTCTCATACTTTGATGGGAAAAACTTTAATTCATTTAAGTTTACCTCATTTTCTTCAATGCAATCCTGGGATACCATCAACAGTTGGGGTTCCTCATCTGATTCTTCAACAATATGGGCTTCTTGATCTCTCACTTTTGTCTTGCACTCAGAGGCATAGTGGCCAAAATGGTCACATTTAAAACACTTTATCCTGCTCTTATCTTTCTTGTGTTTAGTGACCTTTTCTCCTTGAGAAGTGCTTGATTCAGGCCTGCCACCATTCCTTCCTTCTTTGGTGAACTTGCCCTTTTTGTCCCACTTCTTTTTGTTCCTGGAGTCTTTGTTCTTGGCTTGCCATTGTGAATATGTCAATAGGAGTTGCTCCTCTTTAGCAACAGTTGCCCCTTTCTTTGAATTGGTTCTTTCTTCGAATGCCTTCAGTCTGCCTATGGCCTCTTGGATAACCATGGTGTCTAGATCCACGAATTGCTCTATAGAAGCAACAATGTGGATAAATTTTTCAGGTACTGAGTCCAAGAACTTCCTTACAAGTGTGCTATCTGCAATTCTTTCCCCCAAATCAGCGGATTTTGTGGCTATTGCAAGAAGTCTTCCTGCATACTCATCCACTGTCTCCGTGTCCTTCATTTGAAGAGAATCAAACTCTGCCTTCAGAGTTTGTAACCTTGCCCTTTTAACCCTTTCTTGGCCCACGTATCTGGTTTTGATCGATTCCCAGATTTCCTTGGCCGATTCAAGGTTGGCGACTTGCAGGATAATGTCCTCTGGCAAGGCCTGAAGAAGATACGCTATAGCAGCACTGTTTTTCCTTGGATTTACCTCCTCCCCTACCGCCGGTTGTACCGTATTCCAAAGGGCATGAACGTTGAAGATTGCCTTCAATTTCACGGCCCATACAGAGTAATTTGTGGGAGTGAGGATTGGTACCTGCAAAGGGATTGTCGTGAACCCGTTACTGTTGTTGTTGCGACCTCCACCTCCTCCTCCGTCCGCCATCACTTGGAATCGAGTTCGGTGAGGTGAATGTCGAGGAGATCGTCTCGGCGAGGAGATTAACCGGTGAATCTTGCACCGTCGGCGAAGAGGATCAGGGATCCCCTTTTGTGACTAACTCGAAGAACCAAGAATCGATTCAATTGAGCAATGATCGATCGAATTGGCTCTGATACCAATTGAAGCAATCAATTGAATCAAAACGAAAACAAGAACTAGTGATTGATCAGAGAGTTTGAGTCTTATTGATATATTGAATTAGATAATACAGCTGATTGACGACTATTTAAACTAACATTAACAACTAACAAACTTATTAAAAGATATTACACTAAGACCCCTCAACTATCTAGAATTAGTTATTTCCTGCCCAACCTTTTAACCAACATTAACTCGCTCCAAACGTGTTGGCCCATATCTAACTTTTACTGACCCAGACCTCTATTTTTTAACCACTAACCGATTCATCCATTCCAAAAAATAACAACAGGGCCTAAGTTTTTCTTTGCCACATCATTTATATTTTATAAATATAAATCTAGCTGTTATATCTAAAAATAGTCACATGTAAAAGACATTCAAAACTTTACAAAAATGTTACGAAAACTTTTCACAGTTTAAAAAGCAGTTAAGTTTATCTAACTTCCGTGGATTCAATCATTAGCGAAGCTTGACCGAAAAAGTCATGGGGGGAGGTGTAGGTCCAGAAAATCTCCTAAAACACGATATTGATATCACGAACGAGTGCACCATTATAGTAGGATTCTGGATTTGAGCAGGAAGTGACTTGTTCACAGTTAACTCCATATCCCTTGCTTGTATTCTTTGAATCAGATCATTGAAAGATAAACCCGAATATTCTTTATCACGGGTAATCATCATGACATAATTTTCCCATTTCTCGGGTAATGCCTCCAAAATCATTTCTTTCAAATCAACCTCTTCTTTTTTAAGACTTACCAAACTCATCTCACTCATTAAATGTGCAAATCTTGCAATCAGATTTGGAATTGGTTCATTCTGATAATGCTTGAAACTATCGAATTCCTTTTTCAAAACCTTTTGTCGATTTTTCTTGTATTGGTCATTACCCTCACATCTCTTTTCCAAATCATCCTATAAACTTTTCGATGTGTAATAAGCAGAGAAGTGATGTAGCAATTCTTTGGGCAATGCCATTGTCAAAGTACCATATGCCTTTTTCTCAGTTTGATATGCTTTCTTTTGTTCAGAAGTGAGTTTCTTTGAAGAATTGGCTCTCCAGAAGCATCCTTAGGACATATATATTGTTCAGTGAAAGCTAACCACATATCAACATCGTTCGTATCCACGTAAGCTTCAAACCATTTAACCCAACTATGATAATCTTCCAATTTCAACAATTTGGGAACTT